>JAJKFJ010021649.1:0-22127 GCA_027382625.1 Tetmemena sp. SeJ-2015
TGGGTCACCAACAAGAAAATTGAGCCCGCCCTCAAGTATCTCGAGAGAATAGATTATGAAAAGATTGAGATGATAACATGGGTCAAGATCAATAAGGATGGCAGCCTCCGCAATAATATTGGCTACTATCTGAGACACAACTCCGAGCACTGCATCCTTGCCAGAAAGAAGGGCAGCTTCGCCAACCTCAGGTAGATTTCTAAGACTCACAAAGCCAGAAACGTGATCCTCGCTCCCATGGGAGAAGCCTCGAAGAAGCCTGATGAGATCTACGAAATTATTGAAACACTCTGCCCCAAGGGCACCTACTTGGAGGTGTTCGGCAGGAAACACAATCAGAGGGATAAGTGGGTGACGGTGGGCAACGAGTCCATCCTCCGCAAGAAGATCAAGATGCCCACGCATAAGGCCAAGCAATAAAAGAAGGTCCTTGATCAACTCAAGAAGAGCAAAGCCATCCTAATTAAATGATAACCACTCTTAATTCTTAAATAATTTGATTAATTGTTCAATCGACTTATTTCAGCTTAATTCATCTAAGGGGTTTTAGTAGGAATTTTAATTAAGATCTGTGATTGGTTAAAATAATAAATGGAGAGTTGCAATTTCGTGTCAGTTGAAATCTCATACTCATCCCCCTGATCTGCAGAGTGTTCGATAAAGAATCAAAAATCAATATGAGTTTCTTCTTTAATCATCGGTACCTCTCAGCAGCTAGATATGAAGCGAGCATGAATTTTAATTTTGGACATCAGCTTCTACTTAACTTGTGCAGCTTATAACTCTTTATTTAGCGCTCCATCACAAAATTTGCAAGGATGAAAAGTTTCTTAGAACTTCATGCTGAATCTAAGGGCGTAATAATTATTCAAAATGGACACACTTTAACAATCAATTATTTATTCAATTTTATTATTAAATAGGACTTCCAGAGGAAGATGGAGTTGCTGATGGAGCTGACTCGGAAAAAAAAAAGATAAAAACATAAGGGGATAAAAATAAGAGTGGTTGCAGCAGACGACGCACCGACTACGGCGACTACAGTGCTACTAGAGCATTCCAAGACAGATCGAACCTAGTTGAGGATGACTAGAGATTGACAGTGGCCACCCTATGACTACCGCTATGAGGCACCCTGAATCAGACACCGGAGGCAGAGTGCACGCTCTCTTTGACCAGTCCACTGAGCCCCCAGGCATGGCGCCCGAGGCCCTCGAGTGACTGACAGCTCACGCCCTCAGTAGGGAGGGTTTGAACGGCAGGGATTCCTATTGCCCTGTGCAGTGAGTGGCAACGCCCGCGTCCTCTTGCGGCTATCTGCTGTGGCCCCCCTGGTCAGTGGTCAGCACGTCTAGATAGTACCAGTGATGCATTCGAGGGAGACCGTATGAGCCCCCATATTTATGAGGGGACAGTTAGGGGTATTAAATAGTCAAACCCACCCCCATAGGGCAATATAAATCACTCTAATTCCTAATCTCTAATCTTCCTCTGGAAGTCCTATTTAATAATGCTTGAGTTGTTTAATTAAGTCTGATCTCTATAAAGAGGTTGGAACTTGATTATTCTTTTACATGCTCAATAAATTCATTATTCATCATCATTATTCAATTTTAATTTAATATCTAATTTTATTCTCTTTTTTATTAAATTCTCAGCTATATATTGATTCCTTTGGGGATAGATTTAGAGTTGACTCCTAGTTTGAGGGAATCTGTTGCCTTCACTGATTCCGGAAGTACTTGATCTAGAGCTTATTGGTGCAAGGCCTAGTTGTATTGAGCGGGAGCACTGATGACTCCACCGACTGTGGATTGCTAGTCAGAAACGGACTTTGGATTTACTACATAAGGATTATACCCAGTTGGTACGCTATCATCATTAAATAAAGAAAGAATCATCAGAGGAACCCTTTAGTGTCAATGGTAGAACTATCGCAAGGATCACTGCAATCACAAGTATTCCAATGATCACACCCCACTTAATTTAATTTATTAGTAACCTAAACTTTATGATCTTCTTTCTCTTGACTTATTATAGATAATAAAGTAATAAATAAATAATTAAAATTTGATATTAAAATAAAATATATTTAATTAGTTATAGCTAAAGTGTGTCCAAACAGAATAATTATAATAACCTTTGATTCAGCATTAATTTTTAAGAAGCTTATATTCTTTCAAATTTTGTGTGCAAACAATTGATCAACAGTTAAAAATGATATAAATTTAATCTGAGAGAACAACCCGAGAGGAAAAAAAGTTGAGCACATTTAATTTCACTGCAAAGAGATGCTTTGAAGTTGATTATAGAAGAAACTCATATTAATTTTTATATGCTATCGAAGAAGCTGCTTATCTGTGATTTTAACTCCTACAATATTTGAGCTTCTATTTTTATTTTAATTAATACCTATTTTGGTTAAATTCTATAGAATATTCTTCTGTGAGGCCTCCTCCTCCTGTTTGGGTATCATAATTTTCAGCACCCTTCTTGCCCTTTACTCCGGAAAGAAGGTCTGCCTGTGAACTCTCCGTATCTTAATTGAGGTTCATTTCTTATAATTATTAATAAATACTATAGAATTACAATAAAAAGCAGATATTTAAAATATATCGATAATCTTTTTAAATAATAAGAAAATTCAACATAAATCTGAGTCCTTTAATATATGTTTGAATTGAGATTAAGAAAATTTGTGAATAAATTAAAAATCTTTCATTTTATAGTGATGAGGTTAACAGATATAATTTGACTATAATTGATAGAAGATAGATAGAGTAATAAAAAATCCCCTATAATCTATCTTTCAGAGCTATATTATGCTTTTAATTAAAATAGTAAATTTTATTGATAAAAAAATTTAAAATCCACAAATTTCAGATTGTTTTTATAAACTCAAAAATTAGATATTTGGTAATTCAAACTTTGTTTCAACCTTTAAACTTCAGTCTATTAGTCGAGGACTCACAAGTTGCATGCTTGGCTGATTCAGTTTGGATACGGAGTACGATAAAATACTATTTTTAAATAATTGGCATCGATTTTAAATGCGGAGGCCATGTAGAAATTTAGCTTTTTGTATTTAAATTTGAGAAAGATCAACTGATATACTGAAATCTATTATATTTCATATTTAAATTAATTATATTTTAAATAAATTATGATAGCCTGTAGGATCTTTTATATGAATTCTTCATGATAAGTAAGGTATTGAATACTCTCAAAAATAAAGCTAAATCTTTTTGACAAATGTTTATTTTAAATGTTTATTATAGGTAAAATACTTAAAGGTGATCGCTAAAATAAATAAACAATTTTTTAAAAAAGATATGAATGAAAAATCAATAATAATTAATTTAATAATGTATAAAGCATTTCAATTACTAATTAAAAACTTCTGAATGGCAAAGTGGAAAATCCTAAAACATTACTCTGATCACTAAAGTTACTCTTCAAAAGTATTTTTAAAAAATAGGTAAGTAAACCTTTTTTGCTTATTGTCATATTTTAAATACCTTTTTTAGGTTTAGCACAAAATTACATAACCTAACTATGACATTTACTGAAATCTGGTTTTATAGTGGAGCTAAAAGATAAGTTGGAACTCCTCTATGCAAACCAAAATCTTCGAAATGATCTACTTCTTTTAATAAAGTGAGTAGATGTCCTCCTCTCGTTTCTACTTATGTAAGATATTTCTTCTTTGTTTATGATGAACTTAAGTGCAATACAATAATATTTGTACCATAAAATAAAGAGGAAAATTATTTATGAAAGAAATTAAAGCACTGAAATATCTCAAATTAAATAATACGATACCACAGATTAAGGGAGCCAAAATCTAATAAGTTTTAAATATAGCTTCTAGTGTAGATAGATTATATGTTCTCAATCACGTATTTATATTTGGCCTATATTTGTAAAATTATGAAAATATGTTATTTAAAAAGTAGCTATGATAAATAAGACTTTCCTTATTCTACCTACCTATTTCTGTAAATCTTAAATTAAAAGGAAATTTTATAAAGATTAAAATGAATAGGGTGTATCAGTTTGATGAAGGCTGCTGCAAAAGTTGCATTTAAATGATGGTGTTTAAGCAAACAGCAGCTTTTAGCTGAGCAATCAGCAAGTTTCTGTCTTTGTCCCTTACAACTTGACCAAATTCGCCTGGATTAGGCTGATCTACTACTCTCAAGAATAGCTTGAATGAAGCAGATTCTGGAATCAAGGCATCAGCGTTGAAGATGTAAAAATTTTGCAGCCACTAGTTATGATTAACTGCATAGGAAGAGTCTTTCTTAAAGTTTGTTGCTTGCAAGATCTAAGTGAATTTTATTGATAGATGTTCATTAATTTTAACTGAAGTATATTAAATTCTTAAGATAATTATCTTAATTAGCAGTAGAATTCAATTAATTATAGATTACAAAATAGTAAAAGTTGCTGTTTCCATAATTTAATATGTTCAAGCCGTCATCATTGAAGTACTTTCCTTGAGCAGCGGCAAAATTTAAACTAGAAATAAATAAGAAATAGTAATTTGATCCTTGCTAGGAACTGAGGACGGCATAAAAATCAACTGGTAAGTTTTGCAAGTCCTTGGTGGTGCCATTGTGTTAAGATTTGCGAATTTAATTCACTTCCTATAATCAAAACCCAAAACCCCATAATATGATAAGAAAGTGAAAATAAGTTGTGTATAATTAATTTCTTTATTATTGTTAAAATCAAGGAGGTAGTCAAAATTTAATCTAAATTGGAATCCTGCTGAAGTTGATTATATGTCTGTTTATTAAAATAATATAGACATTTTAAATTTTAATGGACCAAACAGACAGACTGTGCCATTGAAGAACAAGAAGAGAACTCGTCATCAGCGAACTGGCATTGATCGTAAGTGAAATCTCACAGATACACTAATGACTTTTGTGTTAGGAATGCAAATAGCAGCATGTGACCAGAATACAAATGAAACAACCACACATAAACTTCAAAAGTGAAGAGATGGATATTGAAGCAAACATAATCAGAGTAGTTTGACTCGAAGAGCTTTGACAATTCAAGTGCAGATGAAGACAACAACCTTACAAGCGGAAATGATTCTAAATGGAGGTGACTAATTCAAATCTTCAAAAGCCTCCACAAATCCATCACCACTAAATTATGCAACTACCCTATAGCAGGAGGTTCCCTCCTTTAAAAAATAAAACATTCAATAAAATAAACAGAAATAAATTAAAAATTAACTTAAGCTTTTTTATTAATTTTAGTTACTCCCTTTAAGAAAAAAATAAAAATGTTTGGATTTTTTAAAAATTTTTGTTAAAATAAAAAAGGAATATTGTCAAAAACCCAAAACCCCATATTACTTTTTCATCCCTTTCAAAAAAAAATTTTAAAATTTTTTTTTTTAATCTCTTTTTAGCACCTCTCGATAATATGATTCCTTTCCTCTTTCATTTCATTTTCATCAAAAATTGTGTCCTTATAACTTTGGGTAGCTTTCCCCAAAAAAATTTCAAGGATAAAAAAATTTTTAAATTTTTGTGAATCGAATGGGTAATTATTATTTTTAAAATTTGGGGGAAATTTTTCTGCCCCTATTTATCCATTTTTAAATTTTAAAATTAAATTTTTAAATTTTCTTTTTTTTAAATTTCATTTATCTTTTTTCCTAAATTTTAAACCCAAACAGGAATCTAAAAATTTTAGGGAAAGGGGTTGCTCTTTTCATTTCTCTAATTTATCCTTTAAAAACTTTTATTGATAAAGATGTTTTTAAGGGCTGATTTTATTTTTTTTTCTTTGATACCTTTTCTATCTTAAAGCTTGGTCGAATTATATTCATCATCTTCACTTTCACATGTAGTATTCCTCTGGTTTCATATCGCATTTCAATTTGATTGCAATTAGAAAACCAAATTCCCATGCACTAACCGTTGAGCCAAGTCTGTCTTATTGGGTAGCCTGCATTTCCCTTCACCATGCTTCCTCAATGTTTTCTCTTCTTTCAATCGTTGAAGTCAAAGACAGTTGCTCTGACTGGTTTTTAAAATTTTTCTGTGTTCTCTGGGTTGAGATCTCTGTGCACGAAACCCAACTCATGCAATCCATCACTCCTCTAAAGAGGTAGTGAGAAATAGCAGTAAGCTTTAATTTTTGGGGGCCGTTGAGAAAAACTCTTAGGTGATCTCCATTTAGGAAGGCGAATGGGGATGTAATCTGATCGATAAAAACACCAGCAAGATGAAGAACGACTTCAAGTTTTTGTCCCTGCTTCTCTCAAACATGTCAGTTCTTTTCGCGAACTCAAGCCCTCTCTCTTCCTTTTTTTACAAGGTATTTTAAGGGAAGATTTTGTAAGCATACTCTTCTTTTTTTGATGGTTCTCTTCTTTTCGCATCAGAAAGGGTGGAGGTAATTTTGCCATCCCCCAAATTACAACTCTCAAGCATGGATTCTTGCTTGAGCTACCCTAAAACTTTACGCATACACTAAGGCTTCTGATTCATGAACTAAATCTTCCTCTTCTTCTCCTTTTTTTCCTCTTTATTTTTGAACCTTGTCAAGGTATCGTGCTTCCCTCTTAGCTGGCAACTTTAAAGTTTTTTTTCCTCAATTTACGAACTCCCCATGTGTTTCTTCTCCATGTGTTTTTGAGGAAAAGGGGAAGTTTGGAAAAGTTGACAGGATAGCGCCCTCCATTTTATGCTTCATATAGATCTTGGGTTTGTCTGAGTGGACTTCCTTTGATGTGCCGTTGGGCTTGGGATATTCAAACTGTCTTTGACATTATCCATTCAAAAGTTTCTTCTCCTATTGTTTTGGGAGCAGCAAAGAGGATTTTTAGGGCATAGTTTAAAGCCCACCGACTTCTAACTCTTGCTTGACAATTTAAAGCACAGAGATCTTTTTCTCGAGCTAAAGTTCAGAGAGCTTCCCTTGCATTAGGCCCCACAGCATCTGTTTGGTTGCTGTTCCCAACATTAGTTTAGCTTGTGTTTTCAAAGGGTTGTACTTTTTTCTTAGCTAGGTTTGGTTTCCATCTTAAAATTCAAATTTTAAAATTATGAAAGCCCCCACTTATTATTATTAGTTTGCCTAGGGCGAGCACTCACGAGAAAATCAGAGTGCAAAAGATGTCAGTTTTTGAGTTCTTATTTTATTATTTATTAAAGATGAAATTGTGGAATTAGAGATGAATTTTAAATGAGTTCAAATACACGACAAATAAGGGTTGCTGCAGGCTCTAGAAGTACTCTGTATTGCTCTCATCCTGTGTGTGTTTTCAAAAACGCTCTGATTTTCCTTTAATTATTGCTCTGGATTCAGCATGTGCATGGGTGAGAATTGTTCTAGTCGCTTGAGATAACACCACTGCTGAGTATATCAAAGTCCAATCACGCACTGCCAGTCTTCTCCTCTGCCTCTCTCTCACTGAAGTCTCCGGATGGCTGAAAAATATTGGTTTTTGGAAGGAGATGCTGTCGCTTGTTAGCCTGCAAGTTCCTTCCATTCTTAATTGTAAAACTAAATTTTTTGAAATATTAAACACATTTTTACTTTAAATTTAATTTAAAAATTACAAACTAAATAAATTTCTATTACTTTTTAAATAACAAAAATAACTTTAATTGGGAAAAGAATTAAAAGTAAAAATAACTTTGTTAAAAAATTTAAAGGTTTTTGAATTCTTTAATTAATTTAAAGCTATTAATTAATTATGTAATTAAGTATTTCTTAAATAAATTAGTTTTCGCAATTAAGAATGGAAGGAACGGATTGAACATGGCTACACAAGCGACAGCATCTCCTTCCAAAAACCAATATTTTTCAGCCATCCGGAGACTTCAGTGAGAGAGAAGCAGAGGAGAAGACTGGCAGTGCGTGATTGGACTTTGATATACTCAGCAGTGGTGTTATCTCAAGCGACTAGAACAATTCTCACCCATGCACATGCTGAATCCAGAGCAACAATCAAAGGAAAATCAGAGCGTTCTTGAAAACACACACAGGATGAGAGCCAATACAGAGTACATCTAGAGCCTACAGCAACCCTTATTTGTCGTGTATTTTAACGCATTTAAAATTCATCTCTAATTCCACAATTTCATCTTTATTAGATAGCTCCATATTTATCTCTTATTCTGCTTGATTTTGCTACGAATTAAGTTCAAAACGCAGCTAGTAGTGCTACTAATTCCGTTGGCAACCATATTAGTAATGTAGGACGTCACGAAAGGCTTAAAAAAGCTCTACTAATTTCATTGCAACGCGATTGAACTGCTACTAATTAAGGCAGCAACTTAGTATTGCTACTAAAATTAAAGTTTTAAGTATAATTAGTATTAATTTAATGGGGCCACCACTTATAAAAAGGAGCTCCATCTTCGCAACTTGCACCTGATTCGCTTAGTTCTCTAGCGTCTATCTATCAGCTTGTCTTCCTATTTAGGATTCATACTTAAATAGGAAGACTTAGCTTCGTTCGGAATTCTAGTATCAATAATAATATACTTTGATTTCAAAATAGAACAACGAGTACTCGAGCCAAGATGGTGGAAAAACTTGAATGTTAAGCGATTAAGAGTGAGCGCAAGAGTTGAGCAACAGGTCCGAAGCAAGGAAGACCCTTAAGGTACCTCACTTTAGCAAGGTAAGAAGCTTTCATATGGAGTAACAATAATTTTATAGTTGGTTTGTTCCTTCCGCAATGTATGGAACAAAGATCTCGTCCTCAAAGCAATTCTTGCTGAGAGAAGAAAGCTCTCAAAACAAATCGATGTCAACATGATGAGAGATCCAAACTAATCCTGAGATCATCAGTCACTAATATGTTATGACGAATGCGATGGGGAGATCCGGGAGGTTGCTTATTCTTCCTAACAAGGACAACTCTCCCAAACAAGTTGCCAGAACGAAGGTTCTTCTTTGGCTCCTTGCTACTGTACGTGCAGAGTACCTCAAAGAGCTCATTAAAGATGCACACAGGAAGAGATTATAAGTAGAGGAGAAGAACGCCCCAAAGAAGCAAGGAATAGTTATCAGCGACGAATTGTTTGAGCAGCTTCAGAAGTATCCCTACTCCTCTAGTAAGTTTTAGAGTTTATACTTGTGTAAGCGAAACCTGGCATGGCATCCTACTTAATGAAGAGAGAGCAAAGGTATATCAGAGCAACGGGAAGCAAAATACAAGCCATCGAGGTGAGCAAGCCGATTATCACTATTACAACTTAGGACGACGAGATGAACATAGATGCGGGAGCAGGTTCGAAGGTGAGGAAGATAGGTCCATGTGCTGGCCCAAACAGAAGAGAGAAAGGAACCTCATTAAGAATCCCTTCTTCCCAGGTAATAAGAAAAGTGACTTAAGTCATTAAGTTAGCTTAAAGACTTTTCCTAAATATTCACTCTCCTTAATCTCGCACATAACTTTGTCTTCTCTTTCTTCCACTCTCTTTACAACTACTCACTATTAAATCCTCGTATCGATAGCTTAATCATGCATCAAGTGATAGAGCAGCAGCTTTATAGTGTCCCTTAACTAAGTTCCAGTAAAAACTCAATGCCGTTGGAAACTCTCGGCGAGTATGCGACATTAAAAAACAGGGCAGTGATGTTCAACTCAGGCGTATGCCTTCTTCGCTTCCTTTGTCTAGTGTACGCTAAGGTTGTCAAGAGTAGAACGACTCACCGTCTTGATCTTCTCTCTGGCTTCTTAATGGAACGCAACATACTCTCTCGCTTTTCGATAGAGCGAGGATGAAGGCCATAAGCTTCTAAGCCTGATTCTTCGCTGATTCCTGCAAGTAACGCCCTTTGTATATATATTTACTTTCTACTCGTAAACTTCTATGTTATCGTGCTCTCTGTACCAACTCTTCTTCATGAAGGTTGTGTGTGTGTTTGAACACAGCTTCGTCAGCACATACAAATACCCTATCCCTCTCACACCTGAGCGTCTTCAAAATATTTCATTTTATAATAAATGGCCTTAGTGAAGTCTATAACGCGCTTCATCGATTCACAGTTTTGTACGTTAGGCCATTTCAACGATAAAGATGTTTGCTGCAGTCTACGGAGAGATCTTGAGATAAGGAACTATCTAGAAGATCTTCGCGCGCTACTCCAAAATGAACTGGCGCTTAGTGGCGAAGAGTTTGAGGATAAATCAAAAATTGATGTGCACATCTTGAAATTAGAAGTGTGAAGGAACAGCTGCAACTCCTACTTTCTCATCTCTGCAAAGCAACTTTCAATGCGAGAGTATATAGGGTGGCACTCTCAACATTTTTTGCGATGGAGTTGATGTTGAGACTGGCTATTACTACTAATAAGGGTGACTACATCCATACAATTATAGAGTCAAAATAAAACTGGAGATAGGATGGATTCATGTTAAGTTATTTCTTCATTAATTTTACAAAATTTGGTATAATTATAAGTATTAATAAAGAAATTAATTATTCTTAAAAATCAAGGAAGTGATCAAAATTTATACCTATTTATTCTAATATTTCGCAAATTTATTTCTCAGGCTAGAACGAGCAATGAGGTCGTAATACTGAGGCTTACTTTATTCTATTATTTTTTTAATAATTGAGAAATGAGGTTTGAAATGCATTCCCTCTTAATGTATAAAGAACTCGATGCTATGTAAAATATGCAAAAGACCTCGAAGAGTGTCTACTCGGGTATACCTCACTCTCGATGCTGTTCATTCCTTGGAAATATCTTTCTCCATTATGAGAGAGGTTGGGGAGTCTCAAGGGAAAGGTTTTAATTTATCAATTTCTTATTCTTATTTAATTGCTCCACTGATTTTTTCAACTAGTTTTGATACTTGAAATTGAGAGTAACTGCCTGAAATAACGATGCCATCCTCATTACAATTTTCTAATGCTCACAAAGCTCATTTAATTTCATTAGACTCGAATTCTTTCAATTACGAATCTCTGTAGTCATAAATCTGTTCTCAATACGTGCTACTAATTGTCCTCTCTTCACACCATCTCTGTTCAAATTTAAAATTCTATTTGTAGTACTTCTCAAATTCAAAGAGCTCGATTTATCTGTTTTACTAATTTTTAATTTTCAATTAGCGAGACACCGATCTATTAACTTTGCTTAATCTCTATAGCCAAAAGTGTAAAGATACAGTCGAGAAGACCGCTCAATTTAAACTTTTGTCGCAGAAGAAATTTAGCAAATAGATCCTTGGAGAGGTGAGCCCCTCACTAGCTTGAGCCAATCTATACCAAGGCCACAGAATTAGGTTTCACGCTGATCCTACGTAAAGCCTTCTGACGCTCGCCTTCCATCCTCCTGAAAAATACTGAAAGTGAATCTTCGAGGTAATTCGAGATTAGCTGGTAAAGTGATGAGCTTTCTTCAACTAATGTCTTAAATTTAACTACGATGTAGCATTAGCAAGGGAGATAATACTTCGCAGTTATCCCCTCTTGACTCTATCTGCTGAGTGTGATAGTTCTGAAAGCATGCTTTCTTCGTGATCTCATAATCTCGATTGTTGAATTAGTAAAAATAGAGAGAATTTGGAGGGTAATAAAAAGTTTAATCAATCCTCGCTCGATATTATTATTGCTCAATTAGTAATTTATTATTTGATATTTAAAACATAAACTTTCGAAATTTACATCGCATGAACAAAGAAAAACAATCGACGATAGTACTTTAATGATGTAAGTTATCTATGAATACAATAACAATAAATAGGTTTCAAATAATATTTTGAAAAAGTATCTGCTCATCTATTTCTCATCTTCATATATAAATAATTATTTCTTCTATTACTAACAATGTTAATTTTCAAGTACAAAGTACTTTCATTTCGTTTAATTTCATTTACCTTAATTGAAGTTAATAGTTTTTGATATAAATAATTCTTTGGTTTTTTACTTCAAATATAAACTAAAATTACTATGAGAGTTTTATATGATGATGAAAATGAGAAAAGGCTTAATAAATATTTTATCTAAAAGTATCATTATTTTCAATAATTCTTACTTATATCCTAAAAGTAAGATTTTAATCATTCATATATTTCTTAAAGTTACCGCGCAGAAATTCCGCGCAGTAGGCTTTAATATTTTCAATTGCTTTATTCATTAATATAGAGATAATATTATTCTTCGGCAACTATGAAAATCATTCTTATGCTTTTAGAAGAAATGAAAAATAAATTTTTGGTAAAATTTTTTATTTTTGATTTGCTTATTAGATCTACAAATTAGTTCAAACTAACCTTTGATCTGGTCATAGTATGTTTCATAACTCGTAGGAATTGAAATAGAAATTTACTACTTGCTCATAAGCTTTAGAGACATAGGAATTCTTATTGAGTTTTTATAGTAGCTCTTGAAATATTCAACATCAAAAACTTTATCATCCATGCTTAGTTCAGAGTTCATCGTATCTAATCATAAAAGAAATTTGCAAGAGTTCCTAATGAATTTACATAACTTGCACTGTCTTACTCCCAATCCTTTAGATTAGTTAAAATCTTCTTCTTAACTAGCAAAATAAAAAAAGAGAAAAAAGTAAGAGCATCAGAATCGAACGAAAAATAAATCACAGAAACTTATCGCAAAATTATTTGCTAATATTATTTATAAGGCAGTTTATTAATTAAGTGTGAATAAACTTATTAAGCTTGGATTATCTCTTAAGAGATTTTTTATCAAAAGTTAAATTTCATTCACAGTGATGTTGTATGAGTCATTCTTTGTTCGAAATTATGAGAATGCGAGCAGAGGTATCAATCATAAGAATGTTTGATTGTGAAGGACGCTTCTGAACTTTATCATGATTTTCAAACTTCGTGATTATATATAGTGATGTGACTGAGGATTGTTCTACTTCTATCATCTGGATTTGCTCGAATTAGCTGATAGCTTTATTAACTTGAAGGCATTACCGTTTTCTCTCTGAAAGTAAATTTAAAAAATCACAAATATTTTTACTCGATAAACAAATCTCTTAAGTTTTTTTTATTATATATTTGAGTGCAGTGTATGAAGTGAGCTTACTTGAACCTGAAGTGAATAAAAAAATTTTGAGGATCAATCATATTCTTCTCTTATCAATGCTGCCATCATGTGAATGAATCTGTTAACACTTTTTATTGATTTCTATTTCATTAATCTGAAGTCTATTTGGGGAAGGAACTTATTAAATTAACCCAGCTGATTTCATATAGTAAATAGCTTTGATTTACTGAATTCCTAAATAGGGCTCATAGACTTTCTTTTACTAACTTGAAAATTAAGAAATTTGAGCTTGTGATTTTTTATTTGGACTTTCTTTTTTTTTTTATCAAATTTTGTGATTTTTTGTGATTTTTTTCTGATCTGAGAGGCTTTTCTGTCTTCTATTTCTGAGGTCGAAGAATTGATAAAATAGGCTCTGTGATTATTTAATCATAGTTACTCTATGGTTGTGAGCATTTTATTTTTTCCAAGGAAGAAACCAAAAATGTTTTTTATTTGAGTCAATCGACTTTTCATAAATATAGAAATTTTTTAGATCTTTTAGCATAGAAATACAATAAATATACTAGAGAATTTAAAAGATAACATTTCTTAAATACAAACTCATTCTTGTTAGATTTCTTCTTAATTCTAGTTTAAATTGATAATTATCGTTAAATATATTAAAAAATGTCAGCCGATGATGCCAGCCTCCCTGATGTCTAAAAAAAAACGCGATTTTACAGAGTTGCACTGGAGGTCGACCCAGCCGGTTTGCCACTGGTGCTCAGCCTTGGCAGCGGCACTCAGCCGCACCCCTCCTCAGCCCTCCAGCTTACCGGCGAGGGAGCTTCCGCTCCAAGGATCCTCGGCCATCTTTAGCTCTCACCTCGGCAAGTCCGAGAGACCTCACCCAAGGTCTGTGAGAGAGCCGAGTCGCCGGTAAGCTGGAGGGCTGAGGAGGGGTGCGGCTGAGTGCCGCTGCCAAGGCTGGAGCCACAGTGGCCAAACCGGCTGGGTCGACCTCCCGTGCCAACTCTGTAAAATCGCGTTTTTTTTTAGACATCAGGGAGGCTGGCATCATCGGCTGACATTTTTTAATATATTTAACGATAATTATCAATTTAAACTAGAATTAAGAAGAAATCTAACAAGAATGAGTTTGTATTTAAGAAATGTTATCTTTTAAATTCTCTAGTATAACTGCCAAACTTTATTTGGCATCTAATATAATCTTTGGCAACAGCTTTGTTATTTTTTATTTTAAAGTCTAATTTGAGTCTTGTTGATACCTCAAGCCTAATTGAGTTCTCATAAATAATTTACTTCATTATTTGATTTAGCTTTTTCATCGACAGTCACATTTGTGATTTTCGTAGTCTTACGATTTTACTTCAGTTTCTTTAATTGCTGATCGGGAAAAACAGGATAAGTTTTAAAGAATTATTTTGATAAGTCAATGTGAGAGAAGAAAATGATATGATATAATTTGATAATTTTTTTATGGAATAATACCCGGTACTCAATTTAACTCATCCACACTATCTAAACAAAGTTTCTTGAGAAACTTTTGATTTACTAATGTGAGATCATAAATTTATTTCTTGCAACAAAAAAAAGTGTGATGATAGATTGAGAGAGAAAAAAATATGAAATTTATGTATTAGATCTAAAAGTACTTTTAATAGTTGAAAAGGTTTTCTGAATTAATTTATATGAGATTGTGAAATAAAAAAAGAAGCTGATAAAAAGTGCTTTAAAATTTTCACATCTATAGATTAGTTCACAGCAAAGAATTATTCTAGTTTAAAAAGTTATTATGTCTTTTAATTAAAATTTTTTGAAGGATATCAATAGTATTTATCTTCCTTTGCTAATATTCTCATTTGGATATAATTATAAACACCGCGCGGAATTTCCGCGTGATGATTACTAAAAATTGTTTCGATGAAATCACATAACTTTTCTTGGATTTAATAAATATTGAAATCAATAAAATTTTGATTTTGTTTTATATTGACAAAAGCAACCTACTCTCTCGCTTTAATGCGTATTATCAATCAAATATATCATAACTCTTATTTAAAGTTGCTAATGACTAAGCATTATTTTTCAGATTAATATAAAGGAAAGAGTTTGATTGAAAATATTAGAAATAAAATGTTCTGGTTGAATGAACTTAGAATTTTATATGTGAAATAATTTGCAATATTAATTGAGAAAATAATTAAAACTTTTTAAAGAACATAATTATTGAGATAAATGCAAAATTCATTTAATAAATTACAGTTTTTAATTTCTTACTTATTTATGGAAGTCTATGATATAGAGTTTATTCTTTTATGCATGGTGGATCTCGTTAGTTTATTTTTTAAAACTGGAATAATAAATTACTAATTGAGCAATAATAAGATCTAGCGAGGAATGATTTAACTTTATATCACCCTCCAAATTCTCTCTATTTTTACTAAGTGGGACATTTGGTCTATAGTTGCAATCATACTTGAATGCGATATGAAACCAGAGGAAAACTACTAGTGTGAAAGTGAAGATGATGCAATATAATTCGCAACAAGACATTGTAAGATAGACAAGGTATCAGAACCTTTGAAAAAGTTAGAAAGTAATAATCAAGCAACCTATGAAACCTAACACTCAGTTATCTGAGATAGAGGAAGCAATTAAAGGTATAAAATTCAGAGAATATGAGACAGACATCAAGGTCACCTTCCTAGAAGACTTTAGATTGCCTGTTTAGGGTTAAAATTTAGCAATTTTTTAGGTATTGTAGAAAGAATATAATTATTACACAGAAATTGCAAATTAAGATATGTTTCAATCCTCTTATTACTAAAGCAATAAGGAAATCTTTAGATAAATAAATAGTTTAATCTTTTATTGCATTTTTTTTAGCTATGCTGAATCAGGTTTAATATCAACATTTTTGAAATATCCTTAATTTATTTTTTAAAATTTTCTTCTTTCATAGTATTCCTCCGTTAATTTATTTTCTTTATCTTTATATGAATGGAAGAGATTTACCTCGGGAGTCAATCTTTGGTCTTAAATATCATTCCTACTTTAACCTTCTGAACATTAGGTCTTAAATCAAAGTCTACTAGTTTATCTCAAATATATCTTGCCTAAGATCATGCATTCATATTCATCCTCTCAAAAATAGATGAATCATTCACAAATTATTCTCACTTTATTTTAATATTTTAGGGTTTTTTCCTTCATTATTTCATTAATTAAAGCTCTTCAAATATTAAAAGTTTAAAAATATTTTGCATTAAATTTTATTTAATTCTGAAAATTTTGCTCAAATAAATCTATTAAAAGATGGCTTAGCTTCAATCAATGATGGAATCGAGCTACTATATATATCATATGTATCTTATGGCTTCTAAAGGTAATTTTAGAACGTTCCTTGAAATTGTGCATGCTCAATTAAATAATGAAATAGTGGGATCCCTTCATTTTCTTCGACTTTTTCATTCTAATGTGGATTAAAGATCACTTTCTCAACTCATGAGGAGAGAGTGATTTTTTTAAAAACAGAAGGAAGAATCGGAGCCCAAAATCTGGACTAGCTGATTGAATCTCTTGAAATGATGGAAAAAATCACCCAAAAATCTCAGTAGTCTGCCAGAAAATTAAAAAGATCAGCCAAGAAACCAATTCAAGAGAATGACAATTTTCTCATTGGCAACTGGAAGCCTATTAAGGACCAGCAACCACGTGGAGATCTTCAGCATTCAAGAAATTAATTTCCAAATTAAGTGATTAATATATATATATATATATCTTAAATAAGGATGTCAAACACATTTTTAATAAGCCATAACAATTTTTCCTCGCTCAACTTGGCTGATCTTACTTTGATGATTTCCTCCATTAATTCCATTAATTCTTTCTGGCTATCGATTTATCCTGATTTTACATGTTCAATCTTAAAAACGTTAAATTATAAGTCTGGCCGTAATGCCAAATGTAGCCAAAGATCATTCAGAACACAGCTGACTGCTATAAGTGCCATTTATTAATTTTCGAGCGAAGATTGATAATTAGTGAAATTGATCTTATGCCAGTCTCTAATTCATAAAATAGGAGGGATATCAGAATCTAGAGCAACTTGACCTGCGGATGTATAATTCATTTTTTAAAGTTAGACCTAACGAGAATTGAAACTATTGTTCTGAAAGAGGTTGAGGGTTATGTATCAATGCTTCAAATTGGCCCTGCAAATCCTTTAAATTAGATGTACCATAAGAGTAAGCTCCTCCTTCTACGTATATTTCAACAGAGAATACTTGGCTAGCTGAGCAAATATATATTTAGAATTGCCAAGAGAAAGCTCAAAACATTCTTTGGTGACATGAGCAGCAATTAATAGTAAATCAATGGAAGTGATCTTACTCTACAGCAGATGCTACGTTGCTTAAGTCATTGAACACTCTGAGAGGTCCTCATTCTTCTTCATGAATTTCTTCCCTCGAAATTACTTGATGATAGCAAAGGCAACCCTTTTTATTGTCAGATCATCAAGCGCTTTCTAAACCTCCCTATAGAATGACACATAGCGATAATTTCTGGTTTTATAGCACTAAATTGCTCTTACTGACACTTAGCTATATAGCCTCTTCGTCTTCGCTGTTAAAATGAAGCGAGATCTGATTGATCTCAGTTTTAAAAGAAAAAGAATTTGGATGTACTGGCTTTAGGCAATAATTATCGAGCATCTTGTCAGTCAACTGAGGAAAGCTTAAAGCACTATTTTATTGATAGTAAGGCATCAGAGAGTCAATGACAAGAGAGCTGTAGCCGAAGAGACCAATGTCTCCATCAGTGTGGCACACCATTAGTTGCTTTACGAGAGTTTTTCAAGCATTGCTGCAAAAAATGAACTAATAAACTCCATTATTATATTAGTTGTAGCCATTCTATCGCACATTGATCTCATGCATTCTTGGGAGTGAAGTACTTATGGAATAAGAAGAGCTTTGGTAGCGTTCTCGGCCTGCCTTGTTTCTTGATGGCTTTCGAGTACTTCCTCTATCTCCATAGGGAGAGCCACTCTAGAAGGCAGTGTTCCTCAAAAAATTTATATTGAGAATTAAGATAGGTGCATTGCCTACATAAAGGAACGGGGAACCTTCCTCAAATACTCCAATAGAAGTCGCACTGACCAAGGCATCTTGGCATGGTTGGGAATGCTCGACCATATTTTAATTAGCAATTGACCTAATTAATAACAGGAACTTAAGATTCTGCCCTCTTAAATTTAAAGGGAAGTTACGAAAAGATTCAAGAGGGAGGGTAAGAAAAAAAGTGAATAGCGAGAAGTGCCTCAAAAAACCTTCTGCTTGACTACAGGATAGAAAACCAAGAAGAAGGTAACTTTTAGGTCAAGTTTAAAAAAGAGATTAGTAATGCTATTAATTAATAATAAACTATACATAAATATGGTAGTTGACCTTTTCAGGCTCTCAATCTTCTTAACATATTTATCTCAGCCAGCATAGCTCGCTCCCTCCCTCCCATTCCTCCTCCTTCTTCACTCTAGTCTTCATTGAAAGCTTCGATTGAGCACTCAACACTGTTTTCCTTGCATTGAAGAACTTAAGAAGAGCGTTGAGAAAGAAGAGTTAGGGTGTTGAGCAGAGAAGACGAGAGAGGGTGAGGAAGGAGGAGGAGAAGGTATCACTACTCAAGAGAAATATGTTTCTAGGTAGAGAACGCTTTGTATATAAGTAGGTAGAATTAGTGATCAAAGATAAAATCAGAGCTTCTCCTATTGGGTTGAGGTTGACAAAGTTCATTTTTCATTTCTATATTTCATGCGCTCTGAATCATAAATATTCTAACACTGGATGCTGACTTAATAATTAGTTGGTTCAGTAGACTTTGCAATTATCGCAGGGTGAAATTGTTCTGAAAAAGAGTGGTATGATCATTCTCGAGTCTTCCTCTGTTATAAAAGTCTTGCCCATCGAAGTGTTTAATGTAATAAATAAGCAATTATTTCATCAACTCCCTTAATCTAAATATATCCTTCTTAATTGGTTCTCCATAGATAACGTAAACTCAGCTACATGCTTGTCTTGGTACTACTAAATAGAAGGTCTGAAAGAAAGAGAATTACCAGGAGTTCACTCTTTGGATTCCCTCAAAAATATTCCCCTACTCTCCAAGACTGATAAAGTCTTGGAAATTGAGTTACTTCCTAGTGAAAATGTCTATGGAAGACCAGCAACTATCCTTTGCTCAGCTGATAATGATTTGCTTACTCTGAGCGTTGGTTGTCGCAAAATTATTTTTAGAAGAGAATTCTGAGAGTTCTCTTTATATAAGTCAGACTATTCAAGTCGGGCATATTATTCTCATTCGATATAACTTTCTCGATCTGGTGAAATTGCAAGATAAATCCTTCCTACTTGGATTTCTGGCAACTTCAAATTGGAATCGAGTAACTTTTATAAAACAAATATTAATTTAAAAAGACATTTTATAGTAATAAAATAAATCTCTTTTAATAAAATATTTGAAACTACAGGAATCAGTCCTTTCAATCTGACTATTTTATATTAATTTAATTTTATATAATCTTCACACGCATTTTTTTGCCTTAGAATAATATCTTACAACTAAATAATTCCCATTTCTTTTTGTGTAATTAGCAAAGGTTAGTCTATACAAATGTAATATTTTATATTCAGGGTAACTATTAATCCAAATCTTTTTATGCCTTCTCAAAATTATTTAAAATATTTTCTAAAAAAGAAAGATAAAGATTTATCATTACTTTTTGCATTTTCTCTTTAAATCTTTTTAGAAAAATAATGAAGAGTATTCTTAATAGTTTTTATATCTCATTAAAAACATAAAAAGCTTTCATATCTTTTTATTTTGGAATTTTTACAAATATAAGATCATAAAAGGAATATAGTCGATAATTTATTAAAAAATTATATTAATTTATATATGTAATATAAAATGGACAAAAAGAGTGAAAGTTAATGTGTGATCAGTTTGAATAGTTATTAGATTATTTGATTCAGCATAAAATTTAAAGATCTTTATATCCTTCCAACGTTGTGTTGGAGTGTTCAGAAAAGAGTTATAAGCAACAAGAAAATACAGAATGTGGAGATTTGGAGTTTTTAAGTTAGCGCGCAACATATCTCAAAACTGAAAAATGTTAAGGTGATGATTAAAGTAGAAATTTATATTAATATTTTTTTAATAAAAAATCAAACAAACTGCAGATCAAGAGCTGAATCTGTGATTTCAGCAGCTTTATAGCTCTCCAAATATTATTTTAATAAATCACCGATTTTAATTAAAATTTAATCCCTAATTATTAATTATAAGTCTTAAATCAAAGAAAATTATAAATTATATTCGTATCATTGAATTTATTATTTTTAAAGGTAAAATATTTCATTTTAAAATTCTTATATTTTATTTAAAAATAAAGACAAATTCAAAATATTTAATTTTGCTAAACATCATTTAAGCCAAAAACTTTTAGTTGAGAAGAATTATTCTCAAAAAGAAAATGATACAACTAATTTAATTTGTTTTTTTATTCTTAAATTTAAAAATTAAGAATGTTGGACTAGTGATGTGTCACCAAAATAGGTTTTGATGGGGTAGGGAGATTAACCGCCCATTACTCAAAGCCATTGCTACTATCCACATCCCTATGGAGGTGATATAGTTTAGTAATCAGTGGCAAGTGGTTTTCTCATAGTGGTGTGCTTGGATTGTGACGATCCCAAAGCCGTCCCAAGCTATAGCCCGTTGGCCCTAGACCTCCCAGTGAAAGATTTATAACACCCTAGCAAGGAGTAATGGTTGCGGTAGAATCCTCAAGCCTATGAAGGTGTGCATGTGAGGTCTGAACACTGGCGTATGCACTACCCATGTTACTGAATTATGATCGCATAACCAAAGATTCATACTGGTCCTCCTCAATTTGGTAAGCCTGCTGCTTTTTTTCCTTTTACCATGACTATCCAACGCCGGATTCAAGGTTTTTTACATCGAGGTGAGTCAGGCAGATTGAGATGTACTGAGAGTGAGAACTGACGGGGGAGTCAGATGTGAAGTACCACAGAGGATTCTCTCTCGTCCCTAAATGGAGCTGTGCGTAATCTGACATCATGAGCTGACGCGTATTTAATGGGCATGATTACTCCTGTTATGATCGTGCTTATTTATGCCCCCCAAGAGGCTTCTCTTTAATTCCTTAATTTCTATTTTTAGAATGTATATTCTTTTTTAACTTTAAGACTACGTCAAACTCATTAAATAAAATTCTATAAAATTTTTATTTATACTTTCAAGTTCTACTAAAAATTCAGGATTTATTTCATTCAATTTTTGGGTGATTTACAAAATACGAATCTTTTTATAATAATTCTTGCTGATTGATATAATAAAGACACTTAAAATTGGATAATCCTATTATAGTGGGAAAATTAATTAAAATTAGTGATTGATAAAAATAATAAATGGAGAGCTGCAAGCTCGTCTCAGTTGATATTGCAGATTCACCCCACCCCTGATCTGCAGCTTGATCGATAGCAAGTCAAAAATTAAAATGAATTTCTTCTTTAGAATCGTCTCAGCACTTCATATATGAAGGGCACTAATTCCGATACTCCAAATATTATAGAACAGAAAATTATTTAAAAAATTTGTTAAGAAAAACATAACTACTTATCATATTACTATTAATCTATATCACTTATGCTCTAGCAATACTATTTCTATTTTCATTCATGGAGATAATACTAAAACTTGGAAAGCCTGTATCTCTGTTGCTCGTTCTCGTCATGAGCGCGCAAGATCTTCTGCAGGTGCTTCTTTGATTGGTCTATCATTTTCATTTTTGCACTTCTTTCATAGCACATCGCCCTGCAAAGTTAGGATACTTTTACTACTTAGCTTGCTATATGATCTCTATATATCATCATGCTACATCTATATCCTTTGATTTGAATCGTATATATGATATAATATGTAGAGTGGAAAACTTTGCGGAAGCATTTTCTCATCGATATCTTATGATGATTGAGTGCGCTTTATGTGTGTAATATGCGCAAGAAAATGCTCTTCAATATG
>JAJKFJ010021650.1:0-81292 GCA_027382625.1 Tetmemena sp. SeJ-2015
CAAAAAGAATGGTCCAGAAAATCAGGTTCGGATTCGTGTGAAAAGGTCAGAGTTGAAATCAGAAGCAGCAACTTTCACAATCAGCGATCTTACCTTGCATCTGTCAATGTCATTTTTTAAATTATTAATTCTCAAAATCTACCTATCGAGCATTATTTTAGCCAGATCATCAAATTCTACCGAGCGAGTCGTGATTTTAGTATCTTCTTTAAATTTCAAAGAACCAGGTTAAAATCTCGGACAGTGTCAAAGTTAAATCAAAAAAAGCATTTTATAATCCGATCCAATTTTAAAATTCAATTTTTAAAATCTTAAAAATATCAAGCTCATCTATTTTTACTAGCAAGATTATTTTTAGTACTCACTGATTTCTACCTAGCGAGTCTAATTTTACCCAACTCTACTTAAAATTATCTATCTACTTAAAATTAGCTAGAGGGTCGGATTTTCAGCAGCGGGTCTAGAACTATCCAGCGATTCTAAGGAGACTTTTTGACCTTTCCTAATCCTTTTATTTAATTTTACTTCACCCCTGATTCTTACAAATTAAATTTAAATGGAATTTTTAAGCAGACTTTAAGCCTACATTTGCTTTTAAATTTTGATATCTAAAAAGATATTATTTATTATTTTAAGATATAATTATTTTATAACAATTATAAAACCATTTCTTAGGTTTTAAAAAACCAAATTTAAATTTAGAATCACTAACAAACATATTTATAATTGAAGTTAGGTTTTTCAATTTAAATCTCTCTCTCTCTTAAGTATCTATTGAAAAAAGATATTTATAATTCAAGCTCAATATTATTTTTGCTTATAAAATATTGTTTATCAAATTATATTAAAGGTGGATTTGAAATATCAGGTGACAAACTTATAAACTATTTAAGAGACGAAAATTAGAACAAGCCCAAGCTGATTATAAACGAAATATACGACGAGGAGCTTGTATTTAGCTTATGTTTATGTTAAAGAGGAGTCGGATTACATTTACTAGATTAATTCGATTTTAAAATCAGAACGATGTTAAAAATGCCATAGAAATTCAAAGAAATTAACAAGTCCCTCCTCTAATTTGTAAAGTAACGGCAATTCTAGTTCACATTAAGAATTAGAATCGTTGATGAGTTCTATGTACCAGTCAGAGGATGAGGTCAACTTTCGAGCATCAAGAGATAATGCTTCCACAAATCCCATTTAAGATCATCCATAGTAAAGCCAAAGGGATAGCCACAAGCAGCAAATAGTCAAACAGCAAAAGAATTATCAACTTTTGGATAGTCATAAACCTCAAGATTAGTAGAAAACAATCTAGTACTAATAGGCTTTTAATTCTTAAAGACCATAGTTTGCCAATCCAAAAAATTTAGCTAATTACAATTATAATTAAATTTTTAATTTAAATTCTTCTTTAGTTAGATTTTAATAGTGAAAAATTGATAATGATTATGTTTAAATTATATTTACTGTCAATTTTAATAAAAGGGAAAAATTAATAATCCCCCTTTAAATTAATGATTGAACCTTAAAATTTGTTTTTCCCTTTAAAATTTTTTTAAACCTTAAAAAATATATTTATAGATCACTGTAACTTATTTTAAGTTAAAGATTTTTCCATCTTAAAGATTTTTTTTAAATTTTTTGTTCTGAATTTATAATTTATTTATCTTTATAACCTTTTTTGTATTGTCTCAATTTATATTTTATAAGTTTAAATAATATTTTATCTCCAATGAAATAATTATATCAGCATTTTCCAATTGTTTAATTTAAGAGAATAAAATTTGGCAAATTTTCTTATCTGAATTTAAGAAGGAGTACTATTTTTTTTTTAAATCCTAGTTATAATAAGACTAGAATGGAGGCTAGTAGAAACTGCAAAAACAACAAGTCTAAATAACTTCTTAAGTCAACAATAAATCAAATATTTTACCAATAAATCAATATGGCGATCTATCTAAATGGTTATATATTCTCACTATTTTTTTTGGGTTTTTAATTTAAATTTTAAAAGAAAATTTTAAAATTAAAATAAAAATTTAAAGTTTAAAAATATTTACAAATTTAGAGTAAAAGTTACGGAGCGTTCTACTATTGAAGTTTAAAATTCTATAAACCAGGCTAAGAAAGAAGAAGAAGAGAAAAAGTAAGGAATAAACCATTCGAACCTTGGTCATAGTAATCCTGGAGCTCCTAACGAATAAGCTCGCCCATTTACATAAAATGATTTACTTTAGAGCAGAATCAATTAGTATTATAGCTGAGAATTTAATAAAAAAGAGAATTAAATTAATAATTAAAATGAAATGGAGAAAAACAACGGAAATAGAACCCAATCTCTAAATTTAATAATTATTAGGCCACCCAATTCAGCATAAAATTTTAAGAACTTTTTTATTCTTGCAACTTTTTTTTGTGGGAGTGCTCAGTTCTGAGTTATAAGGGACACAAGTTATGATGAAGATGAATATGGAGATGGGAAAATTGCGCAATTATTCAAATTTTAAAGAGATGCTGTTGAGATGATTAAAGAAGAAACACATTTTAATTTTTGAGAAAAAATGAAAAAACTACAGTTAAAGGGGTGAATTTATAATTTAACTGACTCAAATTTTTGAACTCTAAAATTAAATTATTTTAATTAATCACCAATTTTAATTAATTCTCAACTATAGTAGTAATCCAATGAAAATTACCCAAAAAAAAACCCTTTTTTTTCCCAACCTTTTTCTTTAAAAAATTCCAATAGATAATTTAAAAAATTTAAGCAAAAAAAAATTTTAATTAAATTTTTAAAACTTTGCTATTTTTAAAATTTTTTCTTCAAAAAATTTTACCCCTGTTTTTGGGGAAAAATTTTTTTTTTTTCCCCCAAATTTTTAAATTTTTTTAAAACCCCCTTTAAAAATAATTAAATTCATTTTTATAAAGATAAACGTCTAAAAAAATCTTATTTATTAAATTGAAATGTTATCTTATTTTTCAATTTCTTGCTAAATTGGTATAGAAATTTGATTATTCGATTTGAATAAACTTGTTATCTTTTAAAATGAATTTTTTGTAAAAAAAATTTTATAATAATTTGATTTGACTACCATAGACCCTAAGTCTACTTAGCTAATATGTAAAAGATAGAATAATAGCAGAAGAGGATCAAACAACTTGAACTTAGCAAAGAAGAATATAATTTAGTATTTATCATAAAAAAAAGAAATTCAAATTTAATTAATTTTAAACTTTTATAAAAAGCTAATAAGGTTTGTTTGACTGTAAGAAAGTTGAAAAGCTCTAATAAAATCAGAAACTGCAATAAAATTCTGATTTAAAATGAAAGATACTTGACTACTTTTGAGCTAAAAAATAAATGAGTGCACTTAAAGTTTGACCAATTTAATTTACTAATCCACTCTATAAAAAAGGTTTTTAATTTTAAAATTGATTTTAAAATTTAAATTTTAAGTAAAATTTTAAATTTTTTTTTAACGAAATTTGAAACTGATTTAGGGGTTATTTTAAAAAATTGGGACCTAATTTTTTTGCAAATTTAAAAAATTTTTTTATTAAAAAAATTAAAACCAAAACAAAAAATCATGATAATTTTTACCCCCATTTTAACAATTTTACAAAAAAATGGAAAGTTTTCCGACTTTCTTCCCAACGTAAAAGTTTTAAAATTTAACCCAAATTTAAAATTATTTTTAAAGTGGATTAAAATTGAAAATGCAAAATTAATTCCTTGATGCAACAGAAATATCATAAAAATTTTAATTTTAGATAAGAATTGTAAAATTTCTAGTTATTTAGGATTATGAAACTTTGGCATATATTTCTTAGTCCCCTTAGAGTAATTATTTAAATACATTTTTTTCATTATAACTTTTCTATAAAATTTTCCTTTCTTTATTTAAAAAAATCTTGTTTTTACCTCTGGATAATAAAGTAATTAGTTGAATTGAAATATATAAAGAAAATCCATAGATTTTACATTATAAATTATGCTGATATGATAGGAAAATTTTAGTTTAAACAATTTTTTAAAAAATTTTAATTATTATGAAAATTTAAATTGAAAAATTTTAATTAATTAAGAAATTTTTAATTAATTTATTTAGATTTCGATATGTCCTTAAATTAATATTATTTAATAATTTTAAAATATGTATTTGCCTGCTCAGTTGATATAGCTAGAATGCTTTGCCTGCCACAATTAGCCCCAGTTGAGAATATCATGTAACGCTTGCCAAAAATTCGGAAGACTCACTCAAGATTATATCAAGCAAATTGAGCAGATGGCAGTCTTTGAGATCAATCAAATTATAGCTGAGAAATTAAAAAAAAAGAGAATTAAATCAAATATTAAATTAAAATGGAGTAAATGAGTAGCAGTTTAAGTGTGTTGAATTTAAATAATTTTTGCACCATTCGATTCAGATTAAATTCTAAGTACTTTTTATCCTTAAAACTTTTTTGGGGGAAACACTCAGTCAAGAGTTTTTAAAGCGAAAAAAGTTCTAATTAAAATGTTTTTAATAAAAGGAAAAAGGGGGAAAAGAAATGCCGGTTGAATTTTAAAAACCCCGCCCTTTTTTTGAAAAAAGGGGTAAAACAATGAAATTGAAAAAAAGAAGAAAGAAATTTTTCAAAAAAAAAAAAAATTAAAAAATTTTTAAAAAATTCTTTTCGAAAAAAAGCCTTGGCTAAATAAAGGGGGTTGAATTCAAATTATTTTTAAAACTAAACCCACGGGAATTTGGGAAACTCCCCCCCAAAATTTAATTTATTTTTAAACCCAATTCCCACCGGGGGGGGGATTTTTTTTTCTTCCTTTTTCCCCTTTTTCTTATTAAAAAAAAACACAATGGGGGTTTTTAAAAATTTTGGGGTTTTTTGTTTAAAAGGGAATTAAGTTTTAAAAAAAGCCATTGAATCAATTGAAGAATAGATATTTGGAACCGAAGGATAGTAGTAATAAGATAGGACTACCCAAGGAGAGTAAGAACAGATAACACTTTAGACTTAGTTCCATTTCCCCGAGCCTGAATATAATAAATTAAAAAAATTTTTTATGGTTTTGTTTTTACATTTGAAAATCTTTTTAAAAAAAAATAATTTTAAATTAAAAATTTGTTAAAAAAGGTTTAAGGAATAAATCGGGGAGTACCCCTTCCCAAATTGGAGAGAATTTGGTTTTAAAAAAGGTCGATAAATCAAAGTTTAATTAAAGAAACTTCCAACAGATTCACATTACTGGAAGAGCTACCAGTAAACTAGAGCGTCTTGTTAAATGATTAAACTATGAGAAGTGAAATACCAATTCAACCAGCAAAAACACTCAAATTTAAATCTCAATCTTATAAAATTTTGTAAAAGATATGTTTTCTTCATATTAAAATAAAATTTACACTTGATCATTTCCTAAGAGAATCAAAATTTAAAAAGGGAATTGTTTAAAAGGTTTTAAAATTTTTAAATTAGAAAAATGTAAAAAAGTTTTATTTATTTTAATTTTTAAAAGCTTTTAAAGATGTCAGTTATAATTATTTTGATGGTAACTGTAGAAAGAAAAATTTGGGGGTCCTTTTTCGCCAGAAAAAATTTTATATTGAAAAAAAGGGGAAAATTTTAAAATAAGCATAAATTTTCACTTTTTAAATCTGTTTTTTCCCAATGATAGAGGCCGGTAAAACATAAAAACTTAAAATTTTTAAATTTTAAAATTTTAGTCGTTAGAGGTCAGATGAACCTTAATATAATCTATGTTTTAAGCTATTGTTTTTGCTTTTGTAAAATAAGCTTAAAGTGCAATTTTTAATAAGTGCAATATTTTTTATATCCTTATAGCTGAAGTATTTTATTTATTTAATTAAATGTTATATTTTTTCAAAATTGAACTTAAATTTTATTTACAATAGCGAGAAAATAGCTTAAAATATAGATTGTATTGAGGCACAGCTGACCTCTAAATGACTAAATAGGATTAAATTTTGAAACCTTATATGTTTGAATATACCTTTATAACTTAAAGAATCAAATTTAGGAAACCAAAAATTTTTAAACCCATTTAAAAATTTTTTTTTTCACCTTTTAATTTCCCAAAATTAAAAAATTTACTTTTCAAAAAGGGGGCCCAAGGGTATTTAAAGGAAGAAAAATAATTTACTTTTTTTTGGAAAATTTTTCACAAATTTTCAGTTTTCCTTTTAAACCCCAGGGTTTTCAGGCTTATTTTTTTTAAAACTCAACTTTCCCTTCATAGTGAAACCCAAAAGCAAAATGCCAAATCTTAAAGGGAAATTTAAACCAGCAAAGATATTCTGCTGTTTTAAAAAATCTCTTTTTTCAGAGGGGTTTTAACGTTTTTCCTTTAAATTAAGCAAAAGTTTCATTTAAAACGCATTCTCAAAATTAATTTAAAATTTCTTCTCAATTTTTTTTTATTCAAGAATTTAACTATTTAAAAAAAAACTAATTTTTGAAAAATTTTTTCTTTTTTTTAATTTTTAAATTTTTTTAAAAAAATTTAATGAAAAAAAAAAAGAAGGGATCTTAAAAATTCTTTTAAAATTTTAAAGGGGAAAAAACTGTAAACTTTAATTAAAATTATTAAAGGTTTTATTTTTTTATTTTAAATTTTTTAGGTGGTGTAAAACCTCTTTAAAAATTTAAACTTTAAATGAGGTTTATAGTGATTTTAAAATTGATTTAGCTTTTGATTATGATTTAAGCTTTGTAAATATTGAAAACTAGCGATATATGAGTCAACTCCATGAGAAGTTTATTTTTAAAATCCTCCCAGCAATCTCAAGAAAGATAGTTTTTAGCCTTAGATCGCTCTCAAAGCTTGCAAAACCAAAGGTGGCTTAACCCTTGGACCCATAAACTTCTTATACTTATAATGATTTAAAAGTATGCCTATCTCATTTTTTGAAATGATGTTTGCATGTTTGCTTGTGAATGGGTTTACCAATAAGTTTCAGAAGCTTCTGAAAGTGAAATAACGGAGAAATTGAATACCTTGAATCAGTAAGATATAGAAAAGGCAAAGAGGTTGCAAGCTGCGGAAGAGCAGAGAAACAAAAATAAGCAATCCTAGAGGGAATAAGAAGAAATTATCAAGAAGTAGCAAGTATTGGAAAAAGCAAGGAAAGAGGCAGAGGCAAGGCAACTGTAGCAAGAAATTGAAAACTAAAGAAAAAAGGCTTAAGAGGAGGAAGAATAAAGACAGAGGTAGGAAGATTAGAGAAGAGAGCAAGAAGCACTGAGAAGACAGCAGGAAGAATCAGCCAAGAGAGATTTGGAAAAAAGAAAGGAAGAAGAGAGAATCTGGAAAGAGCAGAAGTTCGCTGAAATGTAGCAGAAAATAGAGCAATAACGAATTGAATAATAGAAGAGAGAAATTGAGGAGCAAAGGAAAATATATGAGCAAATTCAGCAAGAGTAAGAGGCATTAAGAAGGTCTCAAGAAGAAGCATTTAAAAGGAAGCAAGAAGAAGAAGAAGCAAAAAGGAGATCTTAAGAAAAATAAAAAGATTTACAAAAATATTAATAAGAGGTTCAGCGAAGTATCGCATTGAAAAAATAAATTGATAGTGTGACAAATCTAGAGGAAAATTATCAATTCTAAATTTATGAAAGATCCTCAGAATAGATTAATATTTAATTATTTTAGGAAGCTAGAGAAAATCTAAGAGAGAAGATTAAAAATCAATAGCAAAAGGGAATAACTTGGAGAGAAGATGAGACAGAGCTAAGTTGATGGAAAAATCAAACCATAAAATTAAGAGGACTATTATTAGAAAATAAAATTTATTAAATTTTAAAACGCATAATTTTTACTCCAAAAATATGGTTGGATTTAATTAATCATTTTCAACAATAAATATATAATCTGTTCATCCCAGAATTTTGACTACTGGTAAGGAAACCAGCTTGTCCAGTAAGTAGCCACTGTTTTTCGTTTTTTAATGAACTTGAGAGAAGTGGCTTCAAACCCATCCATAATTGGCATTTTTAGATCCATGAATTTCCCTACAATTAAGGGAAATTTAATAAAGTAAAATTACCTTTTTTTTATACAATTTTTTAGCAATACTCGGCCGAAAAGGAGCGCTTACAGTACCTTGTTTTATTTTAACCCAGATGATAAGAGCTTCGTCCTCGTTCGTCCAGGCCTTAGAGAACAAACTCAAATGTTTTTAAAAAATTGGGCTGAACGTATAATATTTATTTAAGCCCATATTTTTAAAAGATAAAACTATTTTTTCAATTTCTGAATGTAATTTCGTATTATTTTATTGTAAATAAAGAATTAGCAGCACTTAATTTAAGAATAAATGATTGAGACCTTTGGAAGTTTAAATTTAAGCAATTATATAGTATTATTTATTAGTTAGCCATTATTAAAAATATATTTTCAAATATCATATATTATATTTTTCTCCTTTTATCTATTATTGATTATAATTTTTGTTTTTTATTCTTGTATTTTATATGAATATTTTTAAGTTTAAATTAAAGAAATCCATAACTCATCCCTAATTATTAAATTATAATAGATAAATGGAATTAAGGTTTACTTCCTTATAAAGAATTGTTTTTATTGATTAAAATATTACTAAGAGCAAAAAATATAATATTTTTTGCTAAAAGCAAGTTTTTTATAAATTTCTGATTCATAACATTGTAAAACAAAAACGGTTAAAGTTTAAGTTATTTGCTTTAAAGAATGATAAATATCAAATTATCATATTTTTAAACTGAGACAATCTTCAAAAATCCTAAATAAACTTGTAAATTAAATTTCTGAATACTTTTATTTAAAACCAAATTTTCAATATTTCTCTCTACTATAAATAGCAAGATAATTTACTTATAAATGCTGATTGGTTTATAACATAGTTTAAAGTAATAAGTAGTTGCAAAAATAAAGTGTCCGATTCGTTATTAAAAAATGTAAGAACGATTTAATTATTTTTAAAATTATTTGTGAGTTATAGTATAAAATGTAATTGATAATTATTTTTGAAAGTTAAGTAAAAGGACCTGACCAACCGCCCACAGAATAAATTCAAGCTTCCCTTACTGTCCTGGCTTCTTAAAGTTTGACTTCAGAAGAGCAGCTGTAGGTAGATGAAATTGCTTAGCAGAAAAAATCTAGACTGAATTTTGACTTTGCAATAGTTGAGGGAGGCCACCCAGATAAAAAGACTTACCAGAGGGGCGAGAGGGTTACATACAAGGCCAAATTAAGAAACACAATAAATAAAAATTACTAAAATATTATAAAAACATAGGCAGAGAGAATTGGACAAAGAATACTATACTATAGAAAACCAGCGGCTTAATTCCTTAAAAAGAGGCCAAAACCAATATTGGTGCGGTCAGAACGGGAGATTTCAAAGATATCGAAATTTCATTTGATGTTCCCGAGAAAGGTGACAAGCACGAATTTGTTTACTCTCTGTTTTCTGATCCCAAGCTCACTCAGAAGAAGATAAAGATTGCTTTCAATTTAAATCTGAAATTTAAATTCTTAAATAAAATATTAACCTTTTAATTATAAAAATGATTTGAATGTTGTTGAAAACTGAGAGAGTTTACTCCAAGTAAAGATGAATAATCAGCTTGTTCTTCTATGTCATATTTAATCTATTTGATTGTTGGAGTTTGGATAGATTATATTTTACAAGCATTTATCTTTATTTTTGAGATTATGATTATTGATTCTTTAGGCTTAAGTAGTTTTAAATTACAGATTATAACTTTTATTATTTTTTGATCAATAGTGACAAAGATAAAAATGGATCATCTTCTAAAATATAATCAATCTTTTTTAAATCTAAAATTTATAGTAAAAACGATAGAAATTATATCCTTCAAGCAAACTAAATTATTAATTTGTCCTATTTCCTTGAAATTATTATAGAAAACATATTTTATTATCTTACATTAAAATAAACTTTTTTCTTAGAATATAAATTAGCAAAACAAATCTTTAGAAATTATAAAAGTTATTAAAAGAATATAAAAATTTATTAAAATTCTAGAAAAAGAAAGCTAAATGCAAAATCTAGTTTATGATATGTCGAGTAAAGTGCCTTTACTGCATCAATTAATCAGTAATCGCCTCAAATTCCAGGGAGGGTGGAAATGAATAGAGCCTCAGGAATCTTAAACTTCAATGACTAGAAAATTTAGATTGACTTGCCATATAGCTTTGAAGCAATTGTTCAAAACACTCAAAATTAGTTCCCTGATTTTATATTTATCGTCATAATAGAATTCAAATATTAAACGTCTTTTAATTAATTCATATTATATTTAGCTTTCCTAAAAATAAATATAACGGTCTTCTAAATCTCTAAAGTTCATAGCTTAATAATTCACAATTTCATTCAAATTATTTAAACAGCAAAGTTTACACCAGTCAAAATAGTGGTAGTTTTCTTTTGAAATTGAGTGATTAACAATAATTTGAAATTTCTAATACCTTGTTTTACAAAATTCGAATATAACATAATATTTTTCTCTCATAAATTAATCAACAATTTTATATTTTGCTATTTTAATATACAAAAATATTATTGAATGTCTCGCATTTAGAAACTTAAATTTAATTATAGAATGATTTGTTTTGTTTTTTAATTTACAAATTAGTTGAGATATTTCAATAATAAGATAAAAGAATAAATTTTTTTATATGATTTGACAGGGAAAGAAACAAAGTATTTCTTCATAGACTATAGAGTTTAAAAATTTGGCATTAAAACTATTTTATGTAAAAGACTAAATGGATTCTGAACTGAAGTAGATATTAATATGATAAAATATTTAACTTGTAGATTGAAAACGAGTAGAGCTACAACGAGTTTATCTAACAATAATAAAAATATTGCTTTTTAATTTTAAAGCAGTTTTTGAGGAATGATAGTACTAAGCAGATATTCATATTGTCTAATTTATTTTTATATCTGTCAGAATAAGTAGTCAATCTTGTAGAAGATTCAAGACCGGAATAATTCAAGCTTTTAAACGAAGAAGAGATAAACCAAGAGCAACAAATCTTACCAGAGGGAAACACTCATTTAGAGTAGTAGCCCAACTAGATAAAAGAACGAGTAAGTAAGCAATAATCCCAGCTGAGGGTTATTCAAATAATAGACAACAACCTACAGAATTATCAGATCAAGGTGAGAGCACACAACCAAAATTGGGCTTAAATAACAATCAAATTCCAAAGGTAAATGAGCAGTAAGCATTTTTTAATTTAAAACATTCATAAGAGCAAAATTAATTTTGAATCAGAGTTAATTAATTATTTATTTTAAAAAAAATTGTTTTAAATAAAAATTTGATATGATTGATAAATTATTAATAAATAAATTAAATGAATTATATAATTTAGCTTTAATTTAATGGATAAAGGTGTCATATAGCTCAAAATTCTTTCTTAATGACATAATTCGAATTACCTAATATTTTAAAAAGTCTGATGCCTTTCAATTTTTAATATTAATTTCTTAGAATTTAAATTATTTTATTTATTTTGATTGCAAAGATTAATGTACAATAGATGGCACAAGATTAAAATGGATAGAGTATAACATCGATACTTTTGCAAAGGCTTAAAGAAAAAGAAAAGTTCATTTATTTTTAGAGTCCTCTACTCATCCTGAAGAGAATAAGACATAATAAAAACAAATTTAGTCTGCTCAAAACCTTCTGCTAATGGACCCCCATTGATTATTAAAATAATAAAATCAATGTATTTGTAATTTCAATAAAATTTAGAACTTAATGTATTAAATGTAATATAAATTAGACCTAATTTACAATTTAAAATTTGTATAAGAGTATGTTAATCGACATTCATCATAAATTTAACTTTACTTTTAAAAGGAATTATTTTTATTGAGCGCTAGCATGCCTTCCATTTTACAAAGATTTTAAACTTAATTGAACTAATTTATAATATTTACCAAACCAAATAGATGCAATATCTGATCAAAATCTATTCCCGAATATTCTTAAGAATATAGAGGACTCACAGGCCAGACTTACAATATAAAAATTAGAACAATGCCATAAACTTCACTTATAAAGCTTGCAATAATTGAACTAGTTTATAATTAATTAAATTATTAACAAGTTAAGTTTAAAGTTTGACGTGTGCTTACAATGCGAAGGCATTCAATAGCTTAACAGATGTAGATTTTGCTTAGGATCAGGTAAATTGACAACTAAGCAAAGAGAAGTACTAAGCAAAAATCTATTAGCTAGTTATAACTATATTAGTTAACTCTGATTGTAATTTTCGTTAAGTTAGTCAGTTTTTCTTATTCAGTCTTTAAAGCTAATTGAAAAAGCAGCTGAAGAACTAAGTCATTCCAAATTAAGCTTATTAAATTTAAATTTCACCAGCATTAGATACATCCTCCTGCACCAATAAAACCTTAAAAAGCGAGAATATGCTTAGATCAGTTCTAAATATCTTGATTATTAATTATCTTTAGAATGGGTGTTGCTGAGGTGATTTCTTAAATATTAATTTACATTAATTCTCTACCTTTTTTTCAAGCATTCTCAGAAAGCGAAAAAATAAATCTAGTTTGCATAGCCTCGAGTTTGCTATCCAGATCGATTTTTACACAGTCTAATGATTCATACATCTTAAATGATTGTGAAAGTTGGGAACGCAAAGTTTCCTCATCTTTTCCAAGTAATATGGAATTTACTACAATTAATTCACATCAACTTTTACTTTATCTTAGCGAATTCGGAGATTTTTTTTTTATTGAAGCTTGTTAATTTTAGAGGCTTAGCATTTTTGAAATCTATAAAATGATATTTTAACTGAAAATTTTATTTGCAATAAGCTCTTTTACTAAATTAAAAATTATATTCATTGAAACATTGCACACCATTTATATTTTTGGGGTTTTTAATAAAAATACAGATTAATTAAAGGAATGGCCTAATCGATGATCATTATCTATTAATTCCAATTAATAAATAGACTCTCAAATTGATTTATTATAAATAATGATATCTGAGAAAAATTAAATCTCTGTTAACTTCACATGTCTGAAAACTTAAATTAAATTTATATATTTTTGAAAAATTTAAACTTTTAATGAATAAAGTTGACGTTTAATTAGTTATAATTAAAATTAGCTTCTTTAAATTAAATTTTTAAACATCCAGAGATAAATAATTTGTACAATAATACCCCATTTAGGAGAAAAGATAAACCCAGGTCAATTAGCAGTTAAATCAAGTATAATAAGTATCTGCAAATTCTTATGGGTAATTTGCAGACAATCTGAATAATTTCCCATTAGAATTCTCTTTTGCCTAAAAATCAAATGGAAGTGAGGGCCTTTAAAATATGCTGTCACCATAATCTCTGGTTATGAGTTAGGATAATCAACACCAAATCTTGTTAAAATAGAATCAAGTTGCATAAGGATTAGGGCTCAATCATTAAAATGATCAGAAGAATGCCAATTTCCCCCGTTAAATGGACAATAACCCTAGTTAATTATTTTTATCAAGTCATTATCCTTAAAATCTTAATGAGAGAGGTATTTCAAATCCCCTTCCACAAAAATAACTATGCATCAAATTTGTTTCAAGTTTAAAATTTTCTTAAGTTGTTTAACAATTTTTAAGAAATCATTTTTATTTCAATTTTTCCTAAACTTAAGTATAAAAACAAGAATATACTAAAAGAATTTATACAAATTATAATGATCGATTTATCAAAGATTAAAATCATCTTGAAAATAAAGAAAACTATTTTTTTAAAATCTTTATAGAATTTCATTGAAAATATCTTTATAAAATTTTAAGTTCTAAGAAATTTGAATTATTGTGGATACTTTATAATTTAATATAAATAATTTTTTAAGGACATAAGTGTAGGACTATGGGCCTATTTAGGATAGCAATTGTTTGAATATAATCTTTTTATAATAGGTTAAAACTTCAATAGTTAAAATCCTCCCTTGGTAAAGCCAACTCATCAAAATACTGGAATTCAAATGCCTGCTGCTCATCATAATATGTTTCCTGCATAAAACTCATAAATACCTTCGCAGTAATTTAATATACAATAGAATAATTATGCACAAAGACCCTAGCATTAGATCATTCCGCAGCAAATTCCACAGTTGCTGAACTAATAAGATTAGGATATTTACTCAATTAATCAAATTCAATTAAATTTGCAGAGAGCCAATACTTTATAATTAAATGCGAAAGGGGCAGATAGTTTAGAGATTGTAGTTATTATTTTTATGAATGAGAATGATATGCGTATTCAAAATAATCAAATTTAGACTAATTTGCAAAAGCCATTCGGAAGAGCAAATATAGTAAAATTAAAATTGCATTAAATTTTTTAGATCAAACTTTTCTTTTATTAAAAAAATTTTTAATCACGATTTAAGATTATAATAAAATATTCTACTTGAGATTATCAAATTTTTGAATTAAATTGAATATGAATTATACATAGGGAGTTCCAATCTCGTTATAGATATTCAATGAATAAAATGTGATGCAAAATCAGAAAGTTGGATCTGTCATTAATTCTCAAATGATTAACTAGCATTAGCAAGTTTTTCATAAAATTAGTCTGACTATAATACAGATATATTATTAATTGGTATATTTTAATTCATCATTAACCAATTAACTAAAACATGATTGGTCCTTCATAATTGCAACAATATCCAAATTCTCAGAGAGATCAGAATTTTAAAGAGCAACCTTCTTAATCCTAAAAAGTAATGCAAAGCCAATTTGAAGGCAAGATGGGAAGCAATCAACCACCAGCCAGAGTTAACATGGATTTAGGGATGGGGCAGATCTCTCCTTAGAAAGTGGTGAATCAATAGTAGCGAAACTTCCAATATTTATTTAATTTTTCTTATCTTAAACGTAGAAGTTTAGGACTATAATTAAAAGCAGTAAGAAATAATCTGCGAAATTAAATTCAAAAACAAAGAGAGAAAAGAAAATGATCTAACGCCAATAATAAAAAGATAAGGAATATTTCTTGGAATAGATAAGAGTGCGAGAGGAGATGCAAAACTTAATGAATAACGAATGTAAATTTGGAAAAGAGATTTTTAATTAATTAAAAAATTTCTCAACAGAAACAATAAATCTTATATAAGGAATATACTAATTCAGAAAAAAGATTAAAAGTTGAAACAATTATCTTTTTAAAGAACAAGAGTTCTATTGTTTCTAAAATGTGTAAAATAATTGAAACTAGCTTTATTTTAGATATAAATTTTTGTTTAATTAAACATGATAAGAGATTTTAATTTTTTAGTAAGAAATTGAAAATAAAAATAGAGTAAGACAAATAAATAATTAATAAAAATATATCTTAAATTAAAAGCGAAGAGAAGAAGAAGAAAAGAAGAAAAGATAATAAAAACTAAATGATTCAGATATTTTATATTAAATTAATAGTACAGGAAAAATAATATTTTGTGAGAATAGTTTATATGATAATGTGAATATAATGTAGATGAGTTCACTCCTGAACAAGAGTTTTAAGTTTCTATGCCTTAAAATAATTTCAATAATGACTAGGTTAGATAACATCCTATAATATAAATATACATAAAAGATAATATATTTGTAATAAAATATTTAATTCAAATTGAATCCATTAGTTTTGCTATATAAATTTTTATATTCTACATTAAACTTATTTCTTTATAAACAAAGCATTTTGGATAAGCTTACATTCAATGAGGATTCAGAAGACTCAGATTTAAATAATATCTATGAAATGAAATTTTATTTAATATTATCTGAATTGTTTTTAATTAAAAAAAGTATATATTAGTTCTTTTCTCTCTCTATTCAATTTCAATAAAATTTGCTAAATTATGAACCTCTATTAATTTAAATCGTTTTTAATTTTAGATTATAAATATTTTGATGAATAATTTTTCAGGTTTTCTTCTAAACATTTTTCTAAACATTTTTAAAATATAATTTGACCTTGAATTATATTGAGAATTTTTCCTCACATCTTTATTTAAGTTGAACCTTTACTTTTATTTTTTCCTAGAAGATTAATACTCGCTTTATTTACTATAAATAAACAACTACTATAAGTTAGCAATTTAATTTATTTATAAGATGGCTTCAACGATAGAGATAAGCACTTCGATTCAAAGAATGAAATTAGTGGTTCAATTTTATAATTTATTTCAGGGATTTTTATTTACTTTTTAAAATATTGAAAAATATCTAAACTTGAATTCTTTAATCTATTTTGATATATACTTAAAATGAATTTAAAAGTATTTAGAATAGTTCTGAGTATGATCCACTTGGCTTTTATAATTTATTAAGTAATTTAGCTTGAATAAATAAAGCCCTTTAATTTTCTAAATAGTTGACGAGAATCCTTCTCAAGCAATCTTAGCCTCACCGGGTGACAAAATCTTCAAGAAATGGATAATCATTTTATGAATATATCTAAAGATAATATATTATAATAAATCAGGAATAACAGCTCTGAGAATTGGCAGAAGGGAATGAAGATTGAATTAGAAAAGCTACTATATGTCATTATTTTTTATTAAGCTTGTAAATACATATCCAAGAAAGTTGTCCTTCTATAACACGGAAGTAAAAATAGGCCAGGAATTAGAGGTATTTTGCGAGTTTAATCTTCATGATCAAGCTTAGTCAACGAGCTTATTCTACTAAATAATAAACAGCGATGGAAGAGTTTTCAAGTACAAGCTTCATCTTGAAATTAGAATTTATAACAATAAAATTATATTTTTTTAATGGCTCTGATAAATTAAATATTTTGATAGGAGCTTTCGTGGAATATTTTTCGATATGTTTTTTATTGAATAATTTTACTCAAAAAAAAAATAGTTATTGATCACTTTGAATGTTATCAAACAACTCTTTTAAATGAGAATAAATGTATGCTCTTAATTTAAGTAATTTAATATAATGGGATATACAGTCTAAACTAGTTCCTCATAAATCACTGAAGGCTGCTGTTTGATGAAAACGCTCATATCTTCCTTCTATTATATAAACTCACTCTAATTTTAAAATGCGTTTTATAATCATTTCATTCAAACCAATTTTATATTTCTACTTTAAAACATAAACTTCAAAATATTTTGCATTCATTTTCTCAGAAATATATAGCATATGTAGGCAATATTAAAATCCCAATTTTTATCTAAATATATAAAATTAGAGTTATAGCTTAAAAATAGTCTATTCAAAATATAAAAGCTCCCTTTTAGCCGATCAAAAATGATTTCCAAATGCTTAATTAGAATGCGAAATTACCATCATAAATAGATGTTTTCGATTGCGATGATGCGATTAATTATTCACAGAGTCAAAAGAATTATAGTCCGGAAGCATTCAAAACATTATAGTTAAATTTAAATTAAAATGGGAATTAATATAAAATAATAAATGACGAGTTTTAAAATGTTGGCCTTTAAATTAATGAAGTTGGCACTCCAATATGGAGCTTGTTTGATAGCTTAATTAATTTTAATATGAGTTTGATCTACAGCCATTATGATAGGAGGTGCCTATGAAGAAATTTTGATGTCACAAACTCTGTACTAAGAAATTAGCCAAGTTTAAAAACTTGTGACTGAGGTAACTCGCTCTACAGACTTCCTACTAAGAACTTGCAAACATGAAAGTTGCTTAGAATTTAATGCTTAATCGAATTATCATAATTTCATCCCAATATCTCAAACTTTAACTGCTAAGGATTTATAATTTATTAAATTAATTATCAGATTCATTCTCTTTTTATAAAATTATCAGCTATATTATTTTTGCTCTTCAGAATAAGTCTGATTCATCTAAAATGCTAAACAACTCCTAAAAAAACAATAGAGATAATTAGTTTGGCATGCTTTAAAATCAACAGCCTTCTATCTAAATTTAGTAAAGGAGACCAACTTTCTTTGATCGCTATGAGCAAGAATATTTTTATGTATTTAACGGGAATTTTTTTCCTTAAAATATCATTAAATTTTGACTTTTAAATCATATTTATTAAGACAATGCTTCTGAAATGGCAAACGAATAGAAAGAAGAGGACAAATTTGTGAAATTCAATGATGAGCAGGTTGATATTACAATGGTGGACAAGGCAGGTGATATATCAATGATTTAAGATGAATATTAAAGGCGGTAGGTTGTTTAAGGTAACCTTTTCTAAAGCAGAGATATCCTCAACGATAATGGATTGAGCGATGATAGTATTATGGCAAACAGATTACTCGAGGAGGAAGTAAAGCATTTTGAGGAATAACAGTAACCAAAGAAGAACAACCATAATATAGATTACAATTAAATAAAATCTATGATTGGTTTAAATAAAAAACAGAAACAGAAAGAAAGTGCAACTTTGGGGAGCTTAAATCTGCTCAAACTCTCTCTTTATCTGCAGCATTTCCGATTAATTATCCAAAATTAATAAGAGTTTTTTCTTAAACTATCACCTTTTCTCCTATCAAATGCGATATATAATTTGGAGCATCATTTATTTTTTTTAAAAATGAGTACCAAAACATCTAAACTTCGTCACAAAATTTTAAAGATATAAAATTCCTAAAATTTTCTACTACATAGTATAATAATTATTTAAAATATAGATAGTTCAACTGAATCTTCTTTAATTCATTTTAATTTTTTATAGTGAATAAATTCTGTTTATATTGGTAATGTTTCTTTGTAGAATTTTATTTTTATTAGAAATAAGTTAGCCAACAGTAGGAAGCTGATGATAAGATTTTATCTCTTTTCTTAAGTGGTGGATATGATAAATTTGTCACTTTAGAAAATTTCCAGCAATAAAACCATTATTTTTACTATTAGTCAATAAAGTGACCTATAAGATATTGTAAATTATTTGACCTGAAATAATTCTTCTTTTTTAAAGTTCTCACACACCCTACGTAAGTTAATTAAAGATAAAAATAGGTATTCCTATATGCTAAAAAAATTATAAAATATGAAAGATTTAGAGATTAAATACCTATTTGATTTCAGTCAGATTCAAAACAAAGAGTATTACAAACCTCTATTAGAAATAATTTATTAGGTTAAAAAAAGAATAAATAAATATTAGAAATGTTGGAATATGGCTTGACAGATTTTGCAGAAAATATCTTAGCAATAACGGAATGCAATGGAGATCTCATAAAAGCAGTTGATCTTGTATATTCGCAAAGATATTGAATCCATCATCCTATAGTATTCCTTGCTAACCAAGGAACTTTAATTCTATTTTATTCTTTAGATTTTATTTAAAATAGCTTTGATTTTGGAAAATCAATCTATTTATGAAATAAGAATATTTAAATACAGGTAAGAAATAAGTAAAGCAAGAAGTAATACTACTAATTTATAATTGTGAGATTAGATCAAGTAAACCTTAATATTTTTGAACTAACTAACTGGAATAATTTTCCACCCAAACATAAATAGAGAATCTCTCCAAGCAATATTATTAATTAAATATCTAAAGACAATTTAAATAAATATTATTTTATAGTCTCATAAAAATAATATCAATTTCTCCTCAATTGTATAATTATCAAAGGAATAAGTCCACTTATATTCAATGTTCAAGATAAACAATTTTGAAATATTTTAGCCGAATTTTAAGGTTTAATGAGTGCCGATAATACCTTTCTAAGTCTCAAACTAGACAAAAATGCTAAGTTTTAGTCTAATTCGTGGATGAAAATATTTAAAGTTAAATTTTATTTAAGACATGAATTTTTATTTTTTTCTTACAAAGTAAAAATTGAGATTCCTTATTTCTTTTATTATTATAACTTAAATAAGTCCTTGATCGATAGTAAAGAGGAAAATTTATAAATTAAAATTTGCAATAAGAAAAATCGTTCAAGAGCCCATTATAACTTTGATTAGAGATGAAAAGTTAATAAAAAATAGAATTAGTTATATATTAAATTAAAATGGAATAAATCAGTGTCAGTTGAAGTATATCTAATTTAAATAATGATTAGACTATTCTAATCATCATTAAATTGTAAGATATTTATACTCTTGTGAATTTTGTGCGGGATTGCTCAGTCAAGAGTTGCAAGCAACACAATTTTAAATGAAGACGAATATTACTTTGAGGAGGAATGTTCACATCATATCTCACTGCTGAGAGAAGCTACAAAGATGATAAAAGAAGAAGACTGTCTTAATTTTTGATGAACTTTCGAACTAGTAGCTGCAGATCAGGGGTATATCTGTGATTTAAACTGCCTCGAAGTTGCAATTCTCCATTTATTATTTTAATAATCTACTATTTTAATTTAATTCTCAACTATATTATCTTACATAAACTTTATTTATTGATTAAAAATTGTGCAACATGCTCAAAATGAATAAATTAAATGCGCAAGGCTCTCACGCTATAGCGGAAGTAGAGAATTTAGAAAGACTAGCAGATTAATAACTGACACTCTCTAAGCAAGCTGAGTTTTACAAATTTTATTCTATATCGTAATTAAGATGTTATAATTAAGAGTCGAACGAATCAGAATAAAAATTCTCTAAAAATATGTCTTTCTACTCTAACTACTTGTCTAAAAAGCCTTACCATACCTCACAATCCTAATTTATACTTTTTATAGTAATTAACGTTATATATTTCTGCTAGACGAATGGGAAACAGAGTAATTTTTAGGGAATATAAGTTAGGCAAGACTTAAGGAGGTCCCCTCCTCCAATTTAAGTCTGGTGGTTTTAAATTCTAATGACTATTGCTATTTTAAATTGTTGATTTCTAGTTAGTAGAGTAATATTAATTAAATCTAGGAATAAGGAGGAGAAAGAGTGGAAGATTTAGCTCTAAAATTAATAAGGATCGAGTTATTCAAGGAGTATTTAATCTTGACTCCATTATCATAAAAATAAGTTTATAGAAAGTAAACAAGTAAATTAACATATAAAACTTTAAGCATTAGTTTTCTAGGTTATAGAATAGAAAAGCCTAAGAATTTTAATTTAGTCTACTTTCTCATAAATACTTTCTAGAGCTAAAAATTAGGGCTTAATAAAATGCACTAATAAATGATGAAACGAGAATATTTTTAAAAAAATTATTCAAGAAGTTAAAAATTTATACTCTTATTAGAAAAAATCTAAAATTTAATTAGAGTTTAATTTTAGAATTTGAAGAGTAAAGGAAGTTTTAAAAATAATGATTCAAGACTTTATTTATCCTTACAGTCGAAAGATTTAATTAATCTATATAAATACTGAAATTAAAAGGTATCACTCAGACCTCGAATAAAGAGGTTATTTTATTTTTATAATGCTCAACAATTAGATTTAGATTCTACTCATAATTAAGAATGTGTTATTTAATTCCAGATTATGGGAGATAAAAAAGATCTGAAAAAAATGAGTCCACAGTGAAAATGGTATTTAATTGTCAAAACTTATAATTATTCTAATTCTATATTATTCTTGATTAAAACTCTTATCTGAGATTCTTAAAAGAAGAACGAAATGGATAGAAAGGTATTTTAACTCAAAAAAGCAACTAAGCCTCCGATATATTAATATATTAAGTATCGCCTATTTTATGGATAAAGTTCTCGGAATATAGATAATTAAGAATTCATGCAGAGTTAATTTAATTAAAGAGATAATAAATTTATGTAATTTGTAATACACTAAGGCCTTTTCACCTTCAAGAAATAGTGACAACTATTGAATTAATCAATATTCTTATCCTGCTTTCACTTTTTAAATATTTTATAATAAAGTCAGGAGGGTGAGGAAAATAAATTGTTTCTAGAATTTAAAATATATTATTTAAATGATTTAGAACCAGGTTTGGTGAATCTGTTAAGCAGATTGAGTTAGAGTTCGGTAATGAGTTTCGAAATGAATTGCTTTAACAGGCTGAAAAAGCTTGGGGAGGGCTCCCAGGCCAAAGTATACAAAGTGGAGTTAAAGAGACCTGACATTCTAAGTCATTTATCACCCGAAAATAAATATGCTCTCAAAATAATAAACTATTGAGTTTCATCTCTCAATTATTTTATTTTAGATGGCTGTTGAGTTTAGACAAAGGAGTGAGCTAGGCTTTGCAATTTTAGATTGTAATTTAATTCAAGTGTCTTGCCAGAGAAATAGAAATAATGAGAACTTTAAGGAACAAGCCTGGCTCTGTCCAGCTCTACAACGTCTTTGAAAATGAAGATAGCATCTATCTTATTATCAAGTTAAATTAATTGCAATATTCTATCTACTAATGGATTATAAAAAAGGAGAAAGCCTCAAACAGCTTGTTAAAAAATAGGGAAAACTCTGAATTTAGTTTTAAAAAATTTAATTATATAGTTAAAGCCATTTAATTATAGGAATTTTCAATCTGACTGAAGATACTTAAGCAAAAATTAGTAACATTAATATTCTATTTTCGATTAAAAATTGAACTAAAATATATTAAAACTCTCTGAGTCCGAAAGCCGAGTTATAACTTTTAAAATATTATAAGCCTTGAAAAGAAAAAAAGATATATAGCATTTTATTTCTTGACTGGAATACATGCTCTATATAGTAAGTTGTTTTTATTTAGATGCCCTAGATATACTGCACCGTGACTTGACTCCAGCAAATATTCTATTTGATAACCGAGTAGTATTCAGTGGACTTCGACAAGTTGACCTATCTATTAGTATTGCTGACTTTGGACTATTAATTTACTCTATATTACTATCTGTGTTTAAGGAGGATTTGAAGACTAGTTCTTTAAAGTGCGGAACACCTGGATATATGGCGCCAGAGTCAATTAAACAAGGAGATTACAGCGAATCCTCAGATATGTTCTCTGTGGGCTGCTTGCTCTATAGAATGCTAACTGGTGAAAATCTTTTCTAGGGGATCAACCCTTAAGAGACACTTAAGAAGAATTTTTACTCTTAAGATGCTCACCTCCAAGTTTATTATATTTACTTTGTTTTAAGTTTCTCAAAAATTATAAGGGATATGCAGTTCTAAATGCCTTTCGGTGTTGTTGTCTCTATCACTCAAATTAAAATCAAATATCATTCATTAAATTATAGATCAATCCAATTAAAATATAGGGGCTTGTTTATATATATTTTTTTTTCTCTAAAAAGCATAGGTTTTGTAATTACAAGTAAGCTCTGATTTATAATTTACTTATTCTGTGTTCCTTTTATATTTAGTTGATATTAGCATACAATAAATATGACAGACTAATTTTTTTAATTTTTTTTTTGAGACCACTAGCAGCTGAAGTTGTACACTTTCCCTGGTTTAAAAATTTATCGAAGCCCACAACCCAAATAAATCTATTTTCCTCATACTTTAAATTATTTTGTTCGTTATAATTTTATCTATTCATAGTGTTTTCCTTTTTTTTATTAAAAACACTGCTTATTAATACATTAAAGTTAAAAAGAAGTTAAAATAATTTAATTCTTTAAAATTTTTTTTCAAGTTAATTTATGAATTTAAATAATTAATTTTTAACCCTTCTCAATATATTAAGGCCAAATGAGGATTTGCATGATAACTTAGCTGCTAATTATTCACCGGCTATTTGCAACTATTTTATTTAACCGATACCCCACGATAAGTGGCAACAGGCATTTTTCTACTTTCAATTAGAAATTTAAATCTAATAAAACAAATAGCAACAATTTAATTTTATTTTAAATCCTGAGTTTAAAGTTTGCATTAAATCATTCCTAATATTTAAAGCATACTAAATAAATTAAATGTGCATTTTAAAATATAAATTGACTGGGAATAATAAGTATGGAGAAGTAATGAGTGAATTAGTTTATTTTAGAATCAATAGTTAGATAATAGGAAGGGGAGGCTCCTAAAAATAAAATCAAGCTAGATCATAAATATAAAAGGCCTGATCTAGAGTTCAGCAACACCCACCAAGATCCATCACCATTAAGACAAGAAACTCACATTATATTTAAGAAGCCTATCTGAGGGTGAGGACTCCTAATACTTAGCAGAGCATACAAATTAAAAGAGTAAGTTTGCCACCTATAACTGCTTGAATTAATACAAACAAATCCTAATTTTATGAATTCAAGGAATCATTAGCATACTGAATAAATATTGCTGATAAATTTATTAATCTTATTGAGTTTAAATTTAACTTTCATACGTAATAAAAATAGAAGAGAGATAAGGACTGTAAATTACTCCTGAAAGTACTCAAAAGACTCCCTCAAGACCACGGGACTTTACGCCATATAATAAATCAAACAACAGCTCATACTAAAATAATGTCCTTTAAGCTAGTACGGTAGTCATCCCTCGCTAGAAACTGGAGGCTAGTTTAGCTTTGGACTTGGATTAGACTCATGAAAGTCCACTAATATCTTATATAAAAAGAAATATAGACTTCCACGTTCCTAATTCTAAGAATTTATAAACCTCATTTTTCTTATTAAACATTTAATTTTGAATTTGTTCTTTGTTTGTAAGAATGTGATGAAATGTCTAATTAATAGAGAAAACGATATGGGAGTAGTATTAATGCAAAAGAGGAAACAAGTATCTTCTTATTTTATTAAAGCAGTTTTGAGAACATTCCATCACGATTTAGGATCTATAACATCCAAGACAACTTTGAAAACTACAAAAATATCAATTAAATATTAGTCATTTGAAAGTAGAATGAATATTGCTCAAAGCTTATTTTTATTTTTAGCTAGATATCTAGTTCTAAGGAATTAAGACACCATACATTTAAACCAATTTACTATAAATTTAATAGTTTATTACCATACTTCTTAAGGGAAAACGGATTAAGAGTCAAGCTTCTTTATATAAAAATAAAACATCTCTAATAGTTAACTAAAAAATAATTTTATATTAAAAAACCTTCTAAAATTTAATAAAATTTATTTATTATTTTTTTGGAATAAAAATATTTACTATTTAAATTAATTTTTTTGCTTTGGTATAGTTTCTTTGAGTAGTATAGTGGAAAGCCATATTTAAGAGTGATTTAAAATTAAGAGCATACCCCTGTCATTTCCTAACAATAAAATATTCTCAACCATCTTCAACAAAGTTTATATTAAAATATTTAGTCTAGATTTATTATATTTATAACACTAAATGCCAAAGAGTTTGAATAGAGAAGAAAGACCAAAAGGAATAAAATCAAGCAGTCCTTAGCCGAAAAATATAATTTATTGATTTATTATTATCCTTTAATTCGAAAGCTCAAAGACTCCAAAGCCTATAATTGAGGGGGGAGTTTTCCTATTTACAGATTAGTAGCAAGAAGTAACAAATAACAACACTAAGAAAGTGAAGAAAGAAACAAAGACTATAGCTTAGAAAAACAACTCTAAGAATTAATTAATTTTTACCCTATTATTGGACCTTGTAACAAAACAAAGGAGATTAGCGATGTGGTTATGGATACTTAAACAAGTAAGAACTAATATAAGCATAAGCCAAAATAGCAAGAGAGAACAGGCAATAAACAGGGAATCGCTCAAGATTCACATTTGCTTATAATCAAATATGCACATTTATTTTCCCTATAAAATTTATTAATTTTGTCATTCTATAAATCCTCAAAACCACTAAGAAAGTATACACAAAAAGCATACAAAAATCAGTGAATCAAATTCATATTTTAATTAGTATAAATTTATATCTCAAAATATTTTTACTCAATAATTTTTAAATTAAAATCTTAAAATTAAATATAATTTAGCATGTTGAGGAAATTAAATTTTGATTAAGCACATATTATGAAATTTACAACATTTTGACACATGAGACATTTCTATTTTTAAAAAAGGTTCTCTTAAACAAATAGAGTAGATTTGTAAATAATTTATATTACAATAACACTTTCAAATTTTGTTTAAATGAACATAGGAAATCTAAAAAAGCAAGTGAAGAAGACTCTCTAGATGGACAAATGAAATTAAATAACTGCCTGAACAAAAATACAAATTTAGAAAATAATGAGAGTCATCACCATGAAGTCTTATGTTTGAAAAACCAGTTGTAAAATAAGTAAAGCGAAGGCTTGAGTTTGGAGAAATATCTTTAATAACAGGAGGATGAGCAGGGAAGCTAGCAAGAGCTTTGTAGTTTTGGATTAGAAGACAAAGAAAGCCAAAAGTAAAAACCGCATTCTCAGCTAATTGATTGCAGTTTTAGGAGGCACTCACACAAAGATTAATTGTCATCTCCATATTACAACTCATCAAGGAAGATTCAAAATAATATAAATAGACAATTATTTATTTTTAAAGTCTATGTTTATTAAAATAGGTTTACGAAATCCATCTAGCCAAATGAGTAAAAAGCATTCTTAATTTGCATCCTCAAAACTTCATTAAGTTAACTAAGAAAAGGAAGAAGAGGAAGCGCGCTCTCTGGTTGAGACTCCTCTGATTTAATAAATAGAGTTACTTGGAGAAGGTGTCAAAAATAATGGGGATCAAAATATTTCAAATAATGAGGAGCAGATTTAAAATATTTCATAAGACTAATAGTTGCTTGCCAATTCTTAAACAGTAATTTAAATTCAACTGTTATAAATTCTTATCATTCGTCGAGCTCAAAGTTTTTTATTTTTTGATAGTTTTGTAAAATAAATAGTCTTTGGACTTTAGCGAGAGAAACTCCAACATGGATTATTTAAAATCTAAAAAGAGAATATAAATCTCCTATCAACCTACAAGAAGTGAAAATTTGTATTTATTATCTGATTTAAACTCAAATAACCAAGAATAAACTCAGGAAAATGAATACAAAAATGGATTTATCAACCAAGTCAAGTTCGAGAATATACATTTTAATTTTGAGATAATTTCTAATCCGATGAGTGGTATGAATAGACCTGTTCACACTCGATGTTTCAGTTATGTATGATAACATCAAGTGAGGTAGATTTTAATTTCTATACTTACACATAAATCATTCCCAACTCGGTTCTTACTTCGTTGATGGAATGCTTATAGCAATTTAAAAACACCATTCATTAGGCAAAAGAGATATATTTAAGCATAAAATACGCACTAACTAAAATCATTCTTGTCCTTAAAAATTAAATCACTATATCCAAATTATATTCATTAAGTAGGTTTCCTATATTACGAAAAAAGTGTATTTTAATGTTAAAATGTAAATTTTAAAAATAGAATATTAACTAGAGTAAATGTTCTACTACTAATTCTTACGCTAAATCAAAAATTTTAAAACCTCTACTTTTGTTTTCATATTGAATTTAGATATTATAACTCCGAACGGTTATTAAATTGGATAGATGAATAGGTCTTAAAATAATGAATACTACATTTTTTGATCACTCGGATCCTTTCTCTTCTAGGAAACTCTAGAGCACTTTGAGTTCGTTCTTTTAAATGTTTGAGAGGGAGTAGTTTAGTCTGTAAATGCGAACGAAACTATCGTGGTAGCCAACTGCCAAGAAATCTCTCTATCTAGGATTGAAGCTTAAAGTTTGAGCCACTCGCAAAGATGTCGATACTCCATCATCTTAATAAAAATACAGCGAAGAAATAAATTTTGATTTAAGGATCTTGATTCTTGAGGACTACAGTCGGAGCGGACTTTGATTAAAGCAGATCGTAAATGAAAACACTTCCTGAGTTTCCAACTGCAGCAAATACTGTAGGCCTGAAAGGAGAGAACTCGCAAGCCATGAGATACTCTCCAGCTCCATAGCCACCAGGCTCAAACATAGCTACTGGTCTATTTGAAAGTGTATCGTAAAGTCTCAAAGTGCCATCAGTTGAGGCTGTCAAGAACAAACGTTTCAAAAATGGTGAGGGAGATATGGAGGTCACAGGACCCAAATGACGTTCGTAATTTGAATTGAAAGGGACTGAGAATATCATCTTCACATCTGGCTTAGCATATATAAAATGATAAATTCCTATTACTAGATAAAGCATGATAAACTGTTGGTGCCCATACGTCCCTCTCTCCTTTGTCAAGGACGTATCTTTCTACCTTCTTCTTTACTTCTAGGATGGCTTTATTAGGTAGATTAGAAAGCAAGTTGATGGCCTCTTGCTTCCATCTGCACTAGGTCTGAGAGTCAAAGTAATGACTAATGTCTTTATCAACAGGGGGTTAGATGTTGCACTTAAAGATACTTCCTCCTTCAGTTCCTACTATGAAGGTGCTGTCCTCTTACGATCCAGAGCCAGAAGCACCGCTATAACCAATCTTAGCGAAGCTTGTTCCTCCTACTGTTCCAAGTTCTCCATCCTTTTTCCTTGCGAGGAGATGGCCCTTAGCTGGGTAACGAAGTTTATCTTAGAGACGCCAAACTAGAATTTTAGCATCTGTGGATACAGTTAGCAAAGAATAGACACAGCAAGAGAAGTGAGAGACTCGTACTTTACCCAAATTAACTTGGTGATTGACTCTCTGTGATAGATAAATAATTTCCTGATTATTAGATAGTATTCGTCAATTGCTGAAACTGCTAACTGATGTTCCTCACTATCGATATTCCAAAGATAAATTTCTCCATTTATCGTTCCACCTGCCAATATTAGAGGATCATTAGGATGATATTTATAAGCCTCTATATAAATACTACTTTTATGAAACTCGATGGTTGTTAAGCAGTTCGAGACATCTAGAGTTCTATTGGGCTTTTTGGGATCGAATTCTCTTCTGAAGATCCCCCAAGTGCTCACTGCGCTTTGATGTTCACACCACGTGGTATGGTTAGTTTTCCCATAGGCCACAGCTAAAGTGGCTCCATTGCAACTCCATGCTATACTGACTACTTAGTAATGATCACTCGACCCAGAGCCTCCTCCTCTATACCGATATTTAAGAACTTCTATCTCTAAATATGGTTATTTACCTTTACGCAGCGCCTTGATTCTCCCAGTCATCATCGTTATCATTGTTATCATTTAAAATACTTTAAATTAGTAGCTGCCTTAACCTAGTTAATGGCCTTTTGCACTGCCTTATTCGCCTCTTTGAAATCATAATTGGTTTGAATCTTCTGCCACAACTCCACTTCTCCTCTTTCTTCCTCCCAAAATACTTCATAGTTGTCAAAAGTCTTAAAATATAATTGATGAGCTTAGCGGTGAAGTTTGAATCTAGGATTGCGCTTATTTTAGGGTAAATTTAGTTGAGCCACTTCGCAAGTGCATTCTCATCGTATGATGGAGTTGCGGAAAGTTAATTCCTTCTCTGCGCTTATCTCTAAGCCCTCTCTTCCTCATCTAAATACTCATCCTCTTCATCGTCCATATCGTCAGGCCCCACTCCCACTGAGGATGCTACTTTATCTGTTTGAACCTAATCAAATTGTCAAGATAGGTTTCAAAATTTAAACTCAGAGTAGTTTATTAGCATATAGACTTACCGAGACAGCGTTTCTTTTGAACTTAGTGTTAGTCTCTTGATCTGCAAACAACTAGTCTTCAGTGTTCATCTCTGCCTCTTTCACTTTCCTTTTGCCCATGCTTGTGCCTTAGCCTGCCCCATGTGGTCTAATGGAACTTGCAGAAACAAATACCTCGTCTTGAAAATTGATTGGGTCTAGATCCATTTAAATCACTCTATTTATAAATTCAATTTTTAATTTTGTTCCCCCTCACACTCTTTTTTAGTCTATCTCTTTAACTTATTAAAGAGATTCAGATAATGGTGATGACGTTATGTTTGGCTTACATCTACTGGCAGCTCCTTGAGTTTAGTGCTTTCCTTGGAGACTCCTCTAAGTGCTTCTGCTAATACTTTGTAGATAGAAGTCTTTCCTCCATAGGGAGGTCCAACTAGCATCAGCCCGTGTCTGCAATTAATCATCTCCATAAGCTGGAATACCTTTTCCCTATATAAATGTCAAAAATAAAAGAGTAATTACAAGAACGGCTTTGACTCTTGGTATACTTTAAAAAAAATTTCCATTTATATCGTTGATAATTTGAATTTTAAATTGATAAGATTGAAATAAGGTTTAGTTGAATTCTTTCACAACTCAAATACTTTATACAAATTATATATAAAAACTCTTCTGACGTGGGTATCCAGATCTCCATACTGAGTTTCGGGCATAGATACTCCTTGGAACAAGTCTTCAGTTATTCCCTTGAATAGAGGCAAGTCCTGGGACAAGAACTTTGGCTGGTTCACGTCATTTGGTAAAAATAATAACTATTGCCAATGAGGATTAAAATAAATACTGATTGATGGATCTGAGAATAAGAATGTCTTCCCTCTCCTTGGCATACTTCTATTTGAGCATCTTAGCAGCTGTAAGAACTGCCTTCACTGCTCTCATTCCATAGTCGTAGTGGTGCTGGGAACTCAGCTGTTCTGAGCACAGTCTGTATGTTGCTACGATTTTCTTCGCAAGGTTTCTGCTCTCAAAGAATCCAAAAGAGTACAAAGATATCTCAGCAATCATTCATTTAGCAGATCCTTTTCTTCTAAATTTAATGATCATAGTGTATCAGGCATCATCATAGCCACAGGCCTAAAGAGAGCTTTCAAGTTATCTGGGAGTTCAGATCTACCAGCATACCCTGGATTCATGGTTATGAAAATGTTGCAGGAGGGTTTCAGATTGATGTCCGCATCTTCAAAGAAGAAAATTTCCTTCTGCTAATTCTTCGCCCTTTAAATTTCCCATTAACATATTGTAATATTGCAACTTATTATTTCCAAGATTTGCTGAGCAACCACACTAAGCACTTCCAACTCTATCCTGTTGAACTCATCGAAGCAAGACCAAGAGCCAGCACTAGCTAAACCCTTGAAAAACTTTGCCATAGCTTTGGCGTTAAGTCCTTCAGCACAGTTGAAAACCATGCAATGGATGGCGATAGCTTTAGCAAGATCTTTGGTGGACTCAGTCTTTCCGGTTCCAGCAGGCCCCTCTGGAGCTCCACCAAGATTTAGATGTAAAGCAGACATGAGTGTTCTGTAGCATCTGTCTGTCAAGGGAGTGATGACAAGACGAGTGGTGTTTCCAAGATATTCATACCCATAATCCTAGGTAGTGGTGATCATCTTAGCTACCACATGCTTATGGCTTGCTGGAAGTAATACCTCAACTGTGCTAGCCAAGAGAAGTCGTCTAGACTATTGACTCCCTCTGCTATTAAACTTTGAAGAGTGTCTTTCGCATGCAAGTCTATCACAATCAGCGATCCCAATGTCATTCTCATCAAATCAGGCAACTCATTTCTAACTAGGTTAACTATCTCATCCAGCTGCTGTTGGCATTTCTTGAAATACTGTTCCATAATTTAATTCATAATATTCTTAAATGATGCTAGCTTTATTTTCCATTGCTTTGGAGGCAGAGCCTGAATTTCCTCCACTACTTTACTTAAGAGCATCTTCTATCGCTCTGGTCCACATTATTTAGCTCACAGCAAGCACTACCTGACTTTGCCAATTACTGATCCATCTTTCTCTAAAATTTATATCATACACATCAAAATATATCTCTGGTGGTATTAGCATTTCTGTTATAGTCACTAATGCTCTCTGCAATTACCTGCTGAACTGAAAGCTTCATATTTGTTTCAAGTTCTAAGAGCCACACCTCAACGTTGCCTTTGTGTTCTTGAGGGAATATAGACTTTACAAGCTCCACTCGTTCGTGCTCTCTGCTCACTATAGCTATTATCTCCTCGTTTTATTCTTCCTCATTCATATTTGCTTCACTCTCATTAAACAAAAATATGATCACTTACAATTTACCTATGTCCTCTCATCATGAGCTCTTTTATTATCTGCTGTTTTAAGAGTGCCTGCCTTGAAAACCACCTCATTTATTCCCTCGAAGCATTTTTTTAGATGTCTCTGCACTTTGAAAGGGTTCTTTGAGTCTCCCAAAATTTCAAGCAAGTCCTCATTTGACAGGAAGTAGAAGCGAGGGAAGTATTAGCGCTTGGTCTCGAGATAATCATTCAAACTCTTCTGAATTCTATCAAGGGCTGAGTTGGCATCGTCTAAGTTAGTTTGCAATCCTTTTATCTTATTCAAGTGGAGAACGAGGGTGTCTTGCTGCACTCTCATCATGACATCTCTCCACATCTTGTCTATCTTTGTGAACTCTCTTGCCTCTAATGGAAGCTTTTTCGTAATGTCCTCAGAGTGGAAGATGGGTTCTAAGTACAGGTAATTTTAATATTATCCTAATAAAAATGGTAATTAGCTTGGACTCTGATCCAGACATCCAATACTTCTTAAAGGAAGGTCATAAGTCTCTCCCAAGCAATTGCCCTCTCTTACATTGGAGCAACATCTGGAGATCCTCTTATTGTCTAAGAGGTAAGGGTGTGCTCGTCCAATATGATCAAAATACATATTGCTATTTATATGAGCTGAATCTCTTCAACGTTTAGTCCTTGGAGAATAGGGATGCCAGTGTCTCTGAAAGTAGTCAACTCAAATCTCAAGTCCACCCACTCAATCTCCATCTTATCCAGCATCTTTTCAAGTCTAGCTTCCTTCTTTGCCTTCTCACTTATCTATATAATGAATGATGGTTTAATTATCTCTGCGAGTTGATCTAGGTAGTCCTTGACGTTGAAGTACTTGACTTCTGAAAGCGATATCTTCTGGTAGTTAAAGTTAGCTTTTGCTATCTGCTAGATCTCGGTCCAGTGCCTTGTCTTGAGTGAAGGGTTACAGAGAACCTCAATAGTTGGCAGCCACTCATTCAATTCACTCACCTCTCCTGATAGCGAGTTTATCACTTTCTAGGCAAGCTGGTTATCTTTGAGACTCTTCTGCAGTTTCATGAGAGTCTTGATCGACTGCTTAATCATACCGTCAACTTCATCTGGGTCGATATTAAATAGAATGTATTAGCGAGGGCACTCTCCATCCACTGACGCTTCTTTATTATGATCTCTGATACGTTGGTCCACAATTCGTAAAAAGGAGAGTAGAACTTCTTTACTCTGTGGAAGGACTCGAAGTTGCTCTTAAACCCAAATAGCATCATCTCCTCGGAGGAGATTTCAAGCATCTGCTCCTCAAATGCATCTATCTGCTGCTGGTAGTCAAGAATCTTGTTAATCACTATCCTGTAACTAGCCAGGTCACCCCATTCAAATCTAAAATATACTATTTGCTCATAAATAAATACATTTAATAATTGCATGACTTCTTTGATATTCTCTTCCAGGAGAGCGACTTGAGTTTCAAATAAACTCAAGTCAATATTTAGAATATTTTATAAATGCATTGCTTTAGATTATGTCTCTCTTCTTGACTACGAAGTTCTCGATGTCGTTTCTCTCATTCCTGTGCCTATCATCTGCAGCATCCATATGTGCATTAAGTTTGCTCGGCCATTCATGCAACTCTTTCACCAAAGCCCACTCTCATCCTCAAACATCTTGTCATTCTAATATACACATGATTGCATATATTTATCACAAATTCCTAAGAAGGAAGAACATGGATCGTCTGTTTTCATACATCCTCTCTTGTAAAGCTCCCATTTCCAGTAGTAAGTTGTTTTTATAGCGCTCCATTTCAACTACATCCTGAGGGGTCTTAAGTTGCTTGTCGAGGTACCTGCAAATCTAAATATACTTCTCACAGATGCTTTGAGACCTGCTCACCATTAGAGTTTCAAACTTCCTTAAAACCTAAGCTAGTAGTGTCCTCAGTCTTCTCTAGATCTCATCCTTGATAGCTCCAGTTCCCACTTCAAACATAGGGAAGAACACTATGGTCGGCAGCTGGGTGGAGAGACGCTGATAAAACTTAAGCTCCTTAATCAGCAGTTCGAAATCTTTATCTCTTCTCTCGTTCTCAGCAATGAAGTTCTTAACTCGCTATTGTAAAGATCCCTTAAGTATTTCCTTAAATTGGTCAAATATCTCAACCACTCTCTTTGTCTCTCTGAGATGTCTGTTTATTATCTTCTTGATTTGATGCTTCACTTTGATGTAGCAGTCCTCTCCTTCAGCGTCAGCTATTTGATAATACTTCTCTACATAGGGTCTTGAATAGATACCCATCATAACTTAACACTAATCCTAATATATATACTCCCATGTTGTTCTCATCTATAAGGTCTTTTGTATTCTTCTCTGACTCAAATATTTGGATCCTACCTAGGAACTTCTTGTAAACCTATTCCCCATCTTCATGATAGTTGTATAGGATAGAATCGAAGTCTTTGATTTTAGGAGTGGCTACTCCGAAGTGACTTGCGGTAACTTGCGTTTAATTGGCACTATTCTAAGCCATAGCTCCTTGAGCTTGATTTGAGTTGGGAGTGAGCACGTTAAAGCTTTACTACTGCCTTGCGTTCTCAGGGTGGTTTTAGCTTCTCATCGTGCTCTAGCTGAGTGCGTTGATTGGCTTCTTCACTTGCACATTAATATGAAATGATAAATTAATAGGAGATGCACATTAAGCTTCTTAAGCCTGGCCTCTTCTTCTAAATCTCCTTCATAGCGTTTTTTGGAGAATCACTTTAACTTTAGCAAATTCAGGTCTCACCAAAAGCTGGTTGAAGCTAGTGACTGTCCGCAGGAACCACATCTCAAACTCTAAATAACCAATTTATTTACTTCCACTCTTCGATTATGTCTTGCTCTCGCTTTGTAAATTCTAAGGCATCTCCATTGGCCAAGTTAGAGCTAAAGAATGCTCCTCCTGCTGTTTGATTGGGGGAAGGACTAGGCTGCAGAAGATTTGAACTGCTAGCCATTTCATTTTATCTTAATCCACTGTAAACATAATTTTAACAAATACAAAGCAATTGAAACAAGAGTGAGGTCTAGTCTAAAGACTGGATTGACATAGTCTTAGAAGTCAAAGAAGTCTGGGAGCTACAAAATTGGATCCTCATCCCATTTGGTATCCATCTTAGGTTTTGTTTCAAACTCTCTGACTTCCTGGGTCTTAGAGGGTGGTTAATTACTCTTCTTGGCAGTTCCTCTTCTTGGGGCCCCTCCTTTTTGCTGTTATTATTTCTGCTCTTCTTCTTTCTTGCGTTTGGCTTCTGCTTCTTGCAGCATTTACTCAGCGCTATTTATCTTGTCTTGCCTTGTGACAAATATCCTTATCTGCCTCATAGGTTTTCCTCCCATAGCCTTTTTTATGTGCTCAAATGTTAGGAAACCAGTAAAGAAGTTCTAAATCGTTGATACAGATTTATCTACAATCTCTCTGAGGTGGAGCCTCATGAGGTTGCCAGCTGCGTATTTAATTTCTCGCTTATATTGCTTTGACAAGATCTCATACCCATTCTCCTCAAAGTTCACATAACCCTTTATGAGTTCGACGAAAGCGAGATAGGCAGAGTTCTCTCTAATGTCAACTAAGTCTTCCAAGTCTAAATCTGCTCGGTACTGAGGAGGGATTGAAGTAAATGAGAAGCCTTCTTCTGTTTGGAAATAGGTTAGAGGTACATTTTGATGAACCATGCCGTTCTAGAGTAGTATTTCAAGAGCTGATGCTGCTTTCCTAAAACTGATTACAAATCAAATCTCTCAATCTCTTCCCATTTTATATCGCTATAATTAATTCTTAGATGAATTTAATGCTTGTGTAGCCTCTCTATTCTCCATCTTCGCTCTCAAAAATATACGTTTAAATAAAATTGCAATCTCTGATGGAATTGGATTGTATCCTTCAAAGTTCCATTTGCCTAAACTTGCCTTGCCACTGGCATTTTAGATTTACTGTTGCTGCTCTCTCAGTCTCATAATTTTGAACTTCTTAATGATAAGGATGCAGCCTCTGTGCCAAATGTGCTTCATAACTTGAAGAACCTTTTATCTGTAAGCCTCTTGCAGGCTGATGAAATTGTCTATGTCCATTGAGTAGCACTGCTGTGAAGAAGAAGACCTTTAGGCAGCACTGTTATATTGGCTTTAATTATGGGGTGCAGCCCTCTGATCTGTCTGATTAAATTAATGTAAGAAGATTATGGTGAGAGGAGGACTGGTGATGCTAAAGACGACTGCTTTGATGGCGGGACATGTTTGGGTTATATGTACTGGTGGCTTGATGAGGGTCTTATTAGATGTCTACGAATTGAGCGAGACCCTTGAACTCAACCAAGTTGAACGATCTGAAATCCTTAAACCAACTCTGTAGAGCTGAGATTACTATGCTTTAATAATATAATAAAGCATTAAAAGTTCGACTATGTTGTTATTGAGGAGTCTGAGCTTTGATTTCGCTCTCCACCTCTAACTTTCTCTCGTGGCTACTCTTGTACTTCTCTAAGTCATATCCTCCTCGCATGAGTTATCTATCTGTGGCGGAAGGAATAGGTCTTGGAAGCATAACAATGTGCAGCCTTTTTCTTTCTTCTGGGGATCTCAGAATGTACTCAAGAATGGCTTGTTTGATTGCTCTTGCATAGAAGTTGAACACCTCAGAGAATAATTTCCTCACTAGGCTTGAATGAGCTGACAATAAAAAGTTAAATAGAGAGTCAGGTACTAAGTCGAGTGCGTGCGACATCCACTCCTTCTTGTATTTACTAATCTCCTCGTTTTTAATGGCGTCTGGTGACTCTAAGTACTTTAGATAAATAAATAATCTTAAGAATATAAACTTGAAGAACCTGTGAATGCTAAGCTACACTTGATTCTTAATATAATAAGTGATTCATAAGAGTTTCAGACCAGACTTGCTAATACTGAAATGCTCCTTCAAATCTAGTTTAGGTCTAGTCAAATACCTTGCCTTCACCTGCTTCCTTTGCTGATTCCAATAATTCAATTAAGAATTTATGAATTATTCCAAGTTAGGTGAGGGATCTCTTTGATTGTTGTTTCCGGCCCCAATTTGAGTAAGTCTGGGGTTGTCTTCCTCTGGCATAACTCCGATGAAAAGACTGTTATCTTCATAGTCCTTCTAGGCCTGCTCTGGCTCATTGATCTCTTCATCACTTGGCTTTATAGGTTTCTTGATGTCCTCATGTATGCTATCAAGTCAATCACATATCAAATACTAAGAATTGTTAATACTAATGGATAGATTAGAATGAGATGCTTCTTCTTGAGTCTGGCTGAGAAGTCCATGTACGAACCAATCCTCTGCACTGGAGTGTAGTAACTCAGGTCTCCATACCTTGCAAAAGTAGCTGCAAATGTTCTTTCAGATCTGTCGAATAACTCAGGGAAGGGCAAGTCGAAGTTCTTTTCCTTCTTGTAAGCAGTGGTAGGTCGTGAGTTCATAATTCTGTGGGAAAATGACTCAGGCTCTAATAAAAACATTCTACAATTAAGAGCAGCTCAGGTTTCACATCAAATTTGTCCTCTCGGTACTTCGTAGATAAACTATATCCTAAAAGTTTAAGATATTGAGGTCGACATATTGATCACCATATTCCTCATCCTCCTCATCGTCGTCGTTTATACTTTCAAACAAATAAATTATTAAACTACTCGGTTCCTCATTCTTTTGATTAGTTTGCTCACCCATTTTAACCATAGCACTAAAAGGCCTTTGGAAGCCGGCAAGCTGCATATACTTTGGATTGGCTGAAAACGGGCGTCTGCCTGCGCCTCCTTTGCCAGAAGAAATCTTAAACTCTTTTTAAAGCTTCTGTAATCCTCCAAGGGGAGGCACTTTAGTTTAGAATGGGTTAAGAAGCTTCATGGACTTAGTTTATTGAGGCAGGAGACTAGAAATAGGACGCTGTCTTTAGTCAGAAGGACCAGTTGGAGGTAAATTCAAAGCTCCTTGGAGAGTCTATTTTAATCCTACTATTCCAAAATATTAATATATTAAGTTATCAAAATATAATCCAACTTGTATGCTGCCTTTTTAAGATCTCATTAAATTAATAAAGATTAATAGCAATTAAATCTGAAAGTGCTTTGAGGTCTTTGAAGAGCCGAAGTTGCTCTCTAAGCCTTACGCTTCTCTCTAATATCGAACTAGTGCTTGTCCACGTTCAAGTCTGTGAAAATAGTAATCTGCCCCACTTTAGTCGTGTCATCCTAATCAATTGTCATGGTTAGGCCAGCTGGTTTTTAACTTAACAACTCCTGCACATTTTTAGACTAATTAAAAGTCACGAATTCAGCAGCTGTAGAATCGCCAACTGCAGATGGCCCTTCCTTAATAGACTAGTTTTATATCGTTTGCAGTTGATTCCTCTACAGACTCTTCTAATTCTTAAGTAGGTTTTTGTCAATCCTTGTTGTGAACTTGCTCTATGAAGTTTCTTTCCCTCCAAGATTTGCTAAGAACTAAAATGGTCTTTAGAATTGATCGAGCTCCTGCTTCCCAAAGAGCCCTGTGCCTCCCATCGCTAGAGGTGTCTAATTATTACTGATTGTCGATCTCATTAAGTCTTTGTCACTTGCTACAGAGTTTAAACCTTGCAACAGACTCGGTCCTTCTTAGTTACGCTAGGATTGGCCAAAGCTTGCTCCTACCATCGGCTGCTAAGCTTGCCTCATACTGCTCATCACAGGTACTCGAACGTTCTGAGCTCCCATTGAACTTTCAAAAGCTCCACTTATTTGAGTTCCTCCAAACTAAGAATTCAAACCTCTTGAGGAAAGCAGTTTCTACTCTATGAATCTTTTCTCAGTGTTTATGTGATTGGATATTTGGTTCCAGTATTCTAAAATGTAAAACCTTTTGATATAGATAGAGTATATTTTAGAGCTTTAAACTATATTTGCCAGAAATATCAGCCACCTAATTAGCTTAAGAAGGAGGTTGAGCAATTCTGAACCTATTGTTCTAATTTTGAAAGGGTTTCTCATTATACTGAGTAGATGCTGATTGCTCAGATTCTATTGTCGAATTCCTAAATTGGTTCTGCAGGTTGCTTGTAGGTGGCAAAGTTTATCGAAGTTGGCTTGAAGATCTGAAACTCTATCCGGGTTGTTACTAATTGCCTTGGAGATTTTAAACTCTGCTCTTACTGGAGAGAGTGGCTTAAGGTTGCTGACGACTCACTCCGCTTTGGCCTCTTGGCAAGGGCATTTATTAGATTTACTACTGCTTACTAGCCATATCTGGTGTGACTGTATAACTGGCCAAGCCTTCATTCTTCTATCCACTCTAATACTTAAAGTATAATACTACTAACTCATCTGAGATCTGTTAGTGCTTTCTTTTCTTTGCTTGCTGTTTTTTCTTATAGAAGACTGAGCTCTTTTTCTAATTCCATCTCTGGTATGCTAACTTTACTCTTAGTTCATTCTCTAAAGACTTATTTAATCAATTGGGCCAATTCTCAAATGAAATAGAATGGAAAAAGTGTACTTTATTGTTGTAGGTTAAGTAACTTACTCTACAGTTTTCGCTCTATTTATCTTACCTTATAATTATAAATATATTTAAATTTAAATTTCATTTACTCAGATCCAACCCCTACTATCTTCTATCTGAATCTTTCATTCATTTCCTTATCTTAAAAACCAATTACTTTATAGACTTATGTGATCAACCCCAAAAGTATAACTCTGAGTCAGCTGTATGGATCATTCGACCCGATATCTCAGGATTTCACAGATGGAATCCTCGGCCAACTGTTTAGGCGCTGTGCTTACAAAGATGTAGGGAAGAGTAGGAGATGGCTAGTTTTCGATGGACCTGTAGACGCAGAGTGGATTGAAAATATGAACACAGTCTTAGATGATAACAAAAAGCTCTGTCTCCTCAATGGAGAAGTCATAGCAATGAATGACTAGATGAACTTAATCTTCGAAACTCATGATCTCTCCTAAGCCTCACCTGCAACCGTCTCTCGATGTGGAATGGTTTATATGCAGCCTGAAAATGTAGGTTGGTAAGCACTGCTTGCAAGTTGGCTAGAGTAACTCAAGCACAAAACTTCAGGTAGCTAGGGTGAAAGCTTTGATCCCTCTCTCGTAAGAAGGATAGAAGACCTATTCGAGATTTTCTTTTGCCAAAGTTATACTTTCTTGAGAAAGAAGTGCACTACATATGTTCCCGTGTCTGAGATTCATCTTGCTCACTCCCTAATGAAAATATATCAGTCACTTCTTGTGCAACCATAGTTCTTAGATATGGCCTACAACCCCAAAATAAAGAATGAGGATGTTGTGAACCGCATTATTTAATATCAATATTTTATTCATTGACATGTACTTCCTGTTCTCTCTAGTGTGGTCAGTTGGCGCAGTGAGTGATGAAGCAGGCCAGAGAAACTTCTCTTACTTCTTGAGGAAGATCTGCACTGATGTTTACAAAATGAGGCAAAATAAAGTCACTCAAGGTTGACAAGCTAGCCTAAATCCCAGATGGAGGAAGCATAGTCCAAAACTATTTCTTGGAAGAGTAGAGATGGGTCTGCTGGAAAGATGTGCTAGATAAGAATGACTCTAACAATCACTGTAAATTAAAATTTAGTCTCTATATAACAAAGAGTTCGACCCTTCACTGACCTATCATGAGTTGATTGTTCCAACTACAGAAAACCTGAAGAACACATTTTTACTAAATCTGTGCATCAAGAATGGAATACCTACTAACTTCGTAGGTCCGACTGGAACTGGAAAATCTGTACTTGTCCAAAAATATTTAAGGTAGCTTCCATTCGACAACTACACTACAATCCAGATATGCTTTAGTGCAAAAACTACTGCCAATCAAGCTTAAGAAATAATTGATTCAAAGCTAGAGAAGAGAGGTAGAAGAATCATGGGACCTCCTTTAGGTAAAAAATGCGTGATCTTTGTCGATGATCTAAACATGCCATAGCTAGAAAAGTATGGGGCACAGCCTCCAATTGAACTTCTCAGGTAGTGGATGGATCACAAAGGGTGGTATGATAATAAAGAGAAAGAAAAGACTTTCAAGGAGTTGATAGACCTGATCTTCGTTACAGCTATGGGTCCTCCAGGAGGTGGAAAGAATCCAATTACTCCAAGATATCTCAGGCATTTCAACTTAGTGTCCATAAATAACTTTGATGAATCTGTGTTGCAAAGAATATTCTCCAAGTTGATGGATTGGCATTTAAGAAAATCTAACTTTTCCCCAACATCAGATGCCTTCCGTACTCTTCAAGCTATCGTGGCTGGTGCAGTTGATGTTTTCCTATTCGCATAATAGGAGCTGAGACCCACCCCAACCAAGTCTCACTATTTGTTCAATCTTAGGGATCTGAGTAGAGTAATTCAAGGAATTTAACTGGGAAGGAAGGAAGACTTCACTGACTCTAAAAAGGTACTTAGATTGTGGGTACACGAAGTAGCAAGAGTTTTCTCAGACAGACTGATAAACGAGGAGGATCAAACTAAACTCTTTGAGAGATTATTTATCTCTAGCAGAGAAAAGGTCAAAGAAGACTTGATCACAGCACTTAAATTCTATAAATAAATGATTTTAAACTATTCTAGTTCGGAGAAATGGGTATTAAAGTAGAAAACAACAAAGAAATTATGACAAGATACTTGATGTTCGGTGATTAAGATTATTATAATAAATAAAGCTCTTAACTGACAAGATTATAAACTTCCTTGAAGACTTTAACTCTTTATACCGTTAAATAAATACCTACCTTGAACTTAGTGTTGTTTGACTTTGCTGTGATGCACATTTTAAGAATCTGTAGAGTCCTTCGTATGTCTAATGGCAACGCTTTCTTAATCGGAGTTGGTGGCTCAGGAAGGTAAAGTTTATCTAAACTAGCTACTTACATTTGCGACTATGGACTTGTGGAAATTGAGCAATCTAAGAATTATAATGTGGACTAATGGAAGGAGGACATGAAAGAAGCATAAATTATAGTCTTACTTGCAGGCTAAGATTGCAAAAACTCAGGTTATAAATTATTATAATCAAGTTCTCATTCATGCTAGAAGACATAATTAAGATAGCAAAATTACTAAAGCTAAGACCAGTAGCCAAAAGAGAATAGTACTTTCCTTTTGAGTTCTAGGATTATTTTGTAGAAAAGACAAAGTAGCATCTTCACATTATTCTTGCCATGAGTCCCATAGGAAATGCGCTGAGAGAAAAATAAAAATTAAATTTAGTTAATTGTTAAACTTTCATGGTTTTTTTGGAAAAGGGAGTTTAAAGGGTTTTTACAATTTTTAAAAATTTTTAAATAAAACCTTCTAAATATCAAACTCTGCAAGAAAATTCACACAACATAATTGGAATGATTGCTCTCAGCTCAAAGTACCTCACTGAATAAAAGAGATACAATTATGTTACCCCAAATATTTATCTGGAGCTGATTTTAACTTACAAGGAACTTGTAAAAAAGACAAGGCAGAAGACGCTGACTTTGAAATTAGGATATGACAAGGGTATTGAAAAATTACTTTTTACTGCTGAGGAAGTGACTAAGATGCAGTAAGACTTGAATGAGAAGCAGCCTCGACTTGCTCAAATGACTGTTGAAACTGATATACTTATGGAAAAGATATAAAAGGAATCTAAGGAAGTAGTAGAACCCAAGAAAGCTCAAATTCAAGAGGAGGAAGCCATTGCAAACTAAATGGCTTAGGAGGCACAGACAATTAAAATTGAATGCGAGAATGACCTTTCTAAAGTTCTTTTAAAGCTCTTCCTCTCGTGAAAAAGGCCTAAGAGGCGCTGAACACAATTTAATCATCTCATATCAATGAAGTCAAAAGTCTTGGTAAACCACCCGAGCCTATTAAGAAAGTTCTTCACGCTGTATGTATCATGTGCCAGAGAAAAGGGTTGAGAAAAAAAATCCTATTTTAAGAAGGAAAATCCTAAGGAACTTGAAGAGAACTGGTGGTATACGGCACAGAAGTTTATGAGTGAAAAGAATTTCCTTGATTCTTTACTAGAATATGATAAGGACAATATACCTGAAAATGTTATGAATAAGATCAGAACTAACTTCTTGAGTTAAATTTTTAAAGATATTAGAGTGACCCTGATTTTAAGCCCTAGAGAGTTGAGAAGGCTTCATTTGCTGCTAAGGGGTTATGCATGTGGATAAGAGCACTGGATCAATATGATAGAGTTGCTAAGATTATTGCTCCAAAGCGTCTAAGAGCAAAAGAAGCTGAAGCAAAGTATAAAGAGACTCTAAATGGACTTAGGAAAAAGCAAGCTGAACTTAAATTGTTAATTTAAATTTTATGATTACTTAAAGAGATAGTAGATCAATTCGAACTTCTCTAAGCTTAACTGGATGAAACATCAAGAAGAAAGAAGAGATTATAAGATGATATTGAGGACTGCAGCAGGAAGCTAGATAGAGCTCAAACTTTAATTGTAGGATTAGGAGGAGAACAAAAGAGATGGGAGGAAGCTACTTTAGAATTGGGAGTGCTTTATGAAAACTTAATTGGTGATATCTTATTATCCTCTTCAATTATCTCCTACCTAGGAGATTATTTAAATTATTGTTTTAGCTTTCACTAGTGTTTACAGAAACTAAGCTCTACTATCATGGACTTAGGAAATGAGAAACTTGAAAATCAATGCATCGAATACAGCTATTTTCCAATTGCAGTAAATTTTGGGTGAGCCAGTTACAATCAGACAATGGAATATGTGTGGTCTTCCAACTGACTAGTTTTCAGTAGATAACGGTATAGTCGTCTTTAACAGTAGGAGATGGCCCTTAATGATTGATCCTTAGGGATAGGCGAATCGATGGATTAAGAGTTTAGAAGGCTCTAATCAAGCTAGTTCTGGATCCAAGCTCCAAAAAAATTACATTATGACTTCTTATAAAAAGTAGTCAGACCCTGATTTTGTGAGAGTCTTTGAGAATCTATCCAACTTGGTTTCCCAATATTACTAGAAAATATTGGTGAAGAGCTTGATCCTCTTCTCGAGCCTTTGCTTCTTAAGTAGACTTTCAAGGCAGCTGGAATAGTTTCAATTAACTTTGGAGACAATATAATTGAGTACTCACCTGACTTTAGACTTTATATAACAACTAAGCTCCCAAATCCTCACTACCTGCCTGAGCTTTCAACAAAAGTTACTCTCCTTAACTTCATGATAACTTTCGATGGCCTGAAAGACTACCTGCTAAACTTAGTTGTCTAAAAAGAAAATGCTGCTCTAGATGATGAAAGATAGAGACTTATAGTTCAAAGCTATGAGAATAACCGTACACTCAAGGAAATTGAGAATAAGATTTTAGATGTTTTGAGGACTAGTCAAGGCAATATATTGGATGATGAGAAAGCCATCGATGTCCTGAAACAGAGTTAGGTTTTGAGCAAGTAAATCAAAGAGAAGCAAGAAATTGCTGCAGTGACTGAGAAGAAACTAGAGGAGGCAAGACGCTCTTACATGCCCATAGCTAACCACTCAAGTCTTCTATTCTTCATCATTCAGAAATTTTATGCTTACTAAGAAACTCAGCTAAGTTGATGTGATGTACTAGTACAGTTTAACTTGGTACATCTAATTATTCCTCATGGCCATAGACAACTCTGAGAAGTCAGAGTTCATAGAGCAACGTATTAAATAATTCTTATTAAGGTAAACATATTTTGAGTATTGATCAACTTAAAAATTACTTCACCTTCTCTCTCTATTCAAATATCTGTAGATCCCTTTTTGAAAAGCACAAGCTTTTATTCTCATTCATTTTGACTTCCAAGCTTCGAGAATCCGAGAAAAAGATATAGCCAGCATTTAATTCTACAATTCATTTAAGCTCTGTATGAATTTATGATATCTACCCTACCAGGATTGGAAAACCCGATAGATTTAGAGAACCCTTGTGACAGTTGGATGCCAAACTAAGTTTGGAACAGATTAGGTGAGCTATCATTAACAGAGTAATAATTCTCGTAAATTGCAACTAATTTCCACAAGAGCGAACAACAATTTAATTCTCAATTAATTCTATGATGATAAGAAAAACAAAGGAAGAAAATCTATGACAGTAACTCTCCACACAAAGAAATATTCCCACCTATAAATAAAGAGGGATCATAATTTGATCTTTTCTCTAAGCTCTGCATCATTAAAGTCATGAGACCTGATAAAATCGTTCCTGCCATTAAGGAGTATGTAATAGTGGAAATGGGAGAATAATTTGTGAATCCACCACTGTTTGATCTGGAACTTTCATTTAACGACTCTAGCTTCAACACTCCACTTATCTTTGTGCTACCAGGTGCAGATCCTCTCTAAAGTTTAACCGCATTTGCTACAAGCAAGAAGAAGCTAGACACTATGAAATCAATTTCACTAGGTTAGGATTAAGGACCAAAAGCAGAGAGAGCTATTGAGGAGGCTAAAAAGCATGGAGGATGGGTCTTATTGCAAAACTGTCACTTGTTTAGTTTTATAAATATAAATGTATCCATCATGGATGCCAAAGCTGGAAAGAATTTGTGAGGGCTTTGATATGAAAATAGGAGGTAAGGAGGTAGCTCACCCTTCTTTCAGATTATGGCTTACTTCCTATCCTTCTGCTGATTTCCCTGTCCTCATTCTACAAAATGGAATTAAAATGACTAATGAACCACCAAAGGGATTAAAAGCAAACGTAATGGGAAGCTTTAAGAATGAGCCAATTTCAGATCCAAACTTCTTTAACATACATAATAAGCTGCCAGTGTTTAAGAAAATGCTTTTTGGACTCTGCATGTTCCATGCTATCATTTAAGAGAGGAGGAACTTTTAATAAAAATTTTATTAGTCACAATCGATTATTTGAAAGAACTACGGATCTCTTGGCTGGAACATAAGATATGAATTCACTGTATCTGATCTGAATATCTCTGTGAAATAATTACATGCTTTCACCAATGAGTATGCTGACGTTCCTTATAAGGCTTTAAGATATCTGACTGGGGAATGTAACTATGGAGGAAGAGTCACAGATGATAGAGATAGAAGGGTGCTCAAGGCGCTTCTTTAAGACTTCTATAATCCTTAGCTATTAATTTAAAATGAATTAATCTTAGATAATGGAGGACTAATTTGCTGCTTGCAAACTAGAGGATTATTAATTCCCGATTGGAAACCTTCATCATACAAAATACTTGGAATTCATTTCTCGTCTGCCTTTAGAAGAGCCACCTTCTCTTTTTGGATTCCATCCTAATGCAAACATTACCAAAGAGTTATCAGAAACTTCAGAACTCTGCTATGACTTACTGAAGATGGGAGAAATAGAAGGAGTAAAGCAGTGTGCTACTGCTTATGAATAAGCTCAGAATGCATCATTAGGAAGTGCGCCTAGTGGAGGAGGCGAAAATCAGTATGCTAGTGTCTAAAGTGCAAATAGTCAGAGCTTTGCTGCTGGTGGGTCTATGCTCAAGAGACAAGCTACAAAGAAAGAATACTTCAATATTTATCTATTTTTAGATGACGCTGCTGCAAAAGTTAAAATTGAATAAGCAAAGACTCCTGAACAGTAGATTGAAAAAATTTGCAAGGATATTCTCACAAAGCTGCCTAGTAAATATTCTCAATTATTTAAAAGCAATTTAACTTTCTCGCATTTTCTTTACTCTATTTGATATCGAGGCAGTACAAGCAAAGTATCCTTTGATAAGAGAGAATTCAATGAACACTTTCTTGGTGCAAGAGTTGACTAGATTTAATAACCTCCAAAGAGTGATATAGTCGACACTTAAAAGTATCTTACTAGCTCTTAAGTAATCATTCATTTAATTTAATAAGGGAGAGGTTTTACTATCTGAGCAACTAGAAAAGGTTTACAATTCCCTTCTGATAGGAGAGATCCCTTAAATGTGGTTAGCTCAGTCTTATCCTTCCCTTAAAAATGTAGCCTCTTACATTAAAGATCTAGTGCTGAGGCTTAATACTTTTAACTCGTGGATTCAAAATGGTCCTTACATTTATAGTTGATTTATTTTCCTCCACCCGTGTTTTGGATTAGTGGATTCTTCTTTACTTAGTCGTTCTTGACTGGAATCTTTTAGAACTACGCTCGAAAGTATAAGATAGAGATCGATACACTTGTATACGACTTCTAATACTTAAAAGAGGAAGATCATACTGATTATGAAAGCGAAGTGTATGTTAATGAAAAAGGCAAGAGACAAATGCATAATGCACCCGAAGACGGAGCTTACATAAGTGGTCTGTACTTGGAAGGTGCAAGATGGGACAGCCATAAACAATCTTTGAATGAGTCACTTCCAAAGTTATATTAGCTTTAAACCGATTTTTAAAGGTATTATTCTGCAAAATGCCAATTATATGGCTGTAGCCAACTAAGGTTTAGAACAGACACCTAATAAGCTAATCGTCGAAAGGAGGGAGCACTCAGATGGACGAAGAGTCAATTACCTATGAGTGTCCAATGTACAAGACTGCAGAAAGAAAAGGAGTGCTTAGCACTACAGGCCACTCAACCAATTTTATAATGAATGTGAAGGTACCCACTGGAGACTACCACAGCTCTCACTGGGTCAATATAAATACAGATACATAACAAGTTAATGTAATAAATCCTGTTAAAAATCTTATTCATAACAAATCATAATTATATCATAAGCAGTTTAATCAATTTGAGAGTTGGCAAATCAGAGCGACTCCTCTCTTGACCCAGTTCCACAAAATTAATTACAAATAACTTACTAAAAAATATTATTTTGTTATATTTATACGATATTAAGATTTATATTTATATTGGCTCGTTTCAATATCATAATATTTATATGAGAATAAAATTTAGCTTTTAAATAAATAATAGAAATAAATTAAATGAAAAAGTAAATAAATCCTAACCAGAATCAGCTAGGTAAAATAATTTTGAAAAGGAATATTTATAGGAATGAATGCCCAAAACCCTGCGCTCAATTTTAAAAACACTCCCATTCTTAGTAAAAGGCCTCTAACGTCTTGTAAGTAAGTCAAGTTAGCATGAGATAATTTTGTTGAATTTAATGGATATTATCTAGCTTAATTTTGAATGAGTTTTAACCCTTCTTTAGACACATGATAAAGTTATTCAAATTAAATTGGGATTGATTCTGAGTAAAACCTTTTGAATCAGGCTAGCAATTAATGTAAGTCTACAAGATATGATATTTGTGGGATGAAATGAAATGTATATTTAGCAACTGGATCAGTGTAAATGTATGTGTCTCAGCACAACAGCGTAGTAAAGAAGAGACTGCCTCCATCTTAGGCTCTTTATTCAATCCAAGGATAACTTGAAGACCAGAGATTAAAAGAGGTACTATTTTATTTACTCTAAATTTATATGATGGATAGATTGACCTTGAAAGAGCTAAGCTTGATTTCTATAAGAAAGCTGAAGAGCAGCGATATGCGCAAGACCTATCTCAGATCAGGAGGGAGCATTAAGATTAACTAAATATACTAAAGCAGTAGCAAGACCAAGCAATTAGATTGAATAATCAGTAGCATGATAAGTAGATCTAACTGCTTATCCATTCATTAATTTTAACTTCTTATCTCAAATCAAAGTTAAGAAATGCAGAAGTAGACAGAAAATGCCAAGATCAAAGAGGATGAGCTCCTAAGATAAATTAAAGAACTCGAAACTCAGATAGACAAAGTCAAAACACTCTCTCAGTCTAGACTAGAAAGAGAGATTTTGTAACTTAAAACAAAGCAGGAGCAAGAAGTCAAAATAAGCCTAAACGAGCTCAAAATATTTATTAATTTTTACTTCAAGCTTAAAGTATAGTTGCATTAAGAATATCAGCAAACTCTAAGAGACATAAAACTCAGTCTTAAATAAAAATTTGTCTCCTAAAGAGATGCTCAGATTAACACGATAGTCTCAAAGTTATAAGAGGAGCATTCTAATGAGATAATTCAAATGTAAGAAGAGATGAGAGATATGCAAAAAGAAAGAGTTAAGCTTCAGAAGTGCATAGAAAGTCTAGAGAGTAGAAATAAGAGATAGTAGGAGTTTATTGAGACAATTTAGAGATCACAGGATCAAGCCAATTAACAGGAGACGCAGTAAGATGATATCATATAAAAATGCGAATAAAGAATCATGATAAAATAATTATAACACTAATTGTGTATTAATGAAAAGAAAATAGTTTAGTTTAAAAGAACACTGATGAGCTCTTAATAAAGCATGAAGTTTAGACTTAAGTTTACCCGCACTCTCTTAATCATTATATGAAATCAGTAGAAACACAAACTGAACCTGATAAAGAGCAAAACAGGATAGATTTAATCAAAAGAGAATACCAAGAGTAATAAACTAATTTGTTAGACAAAATAAGAACACTTGAAGATTCTCAAATATAGATGCAGAATTTAATCAGAACATATGAATAAAGAGTGATAGCTCTTTAAGAATAAGCTAATCAATCTACACAGAGCTACTAAGAAAATGAAATAATTAGAGCGAGAAAATTGTAGTAACTCTAAAATTAAACAAAAATTGTTGTGGAAAAAGCTCTTGATTAAGTTAAAATAGAAAATTAGGAAAAAATTGAGTATTAAAACAAGTATTCTTGTATATAAATATTAATTATACCGTACTTAGCTTTTAATTCTTTCATTTAAAATTGCTTCTTACAATATCACAAAGTTTCTCAGATTTTGACACTATTGAGATAAAAAATACTAGAGCCTTCATCAGACAAACAAATTGAAAATGTTTATTACGAGAAAGATAAATTTATTTGATTCTAATTTTCATAAATAAACTCATTTATTCAATAAAAATTTAAGAGCATATATCTTTTAAAAATTAATTTGAGGAGCTATGACATCTATCTTTTTGAAATATCTATCCTTTAGCAATTTGTTTGCTAAAATATATAAAATCATCTAAAAATTAAAGAGAGAGAATTTCACTCAATCAATCAAGAAAACAGAAAATTTAATATATATTTAATGATGAACTATATTAAAGAGGCTCTCACGGATGAAACCAGAGAGTAGTAGATTCAAAGCGAATACGTAAAGGAATAGTGCCTAGCTAATGGTGCAAGAGCATATGCCTTCGTCACTGATTATCAAAAGGAAAGATTAACTAAGCAAGGCTTTATCGGTGAAAATGTAGTCTCTTAGGGCCATGAGATTGAGGAATTCTTAAGCGTATTAGCAAAGAAGAAGGGTAAGCACTTGAATCCTAAGCATTCATTCAATATTTGATCCTCTCAGTAGAATATGTATTTTCCTTTCATCGATCTGCCGTTTCTTGAGAATGTTTTTAATATTCCTTTAACTAGGTTTGGGTCCAAATGTTGACTTTTTCTCTCTTGCAGAGATCAAAGAATTAGCAAAAGATTTCATCGAGAGCAACTAACCTGGAACAGCAGCTTATGAAGCAAAGCAAAAATAAGAATCAGTAAGCATATATCATTAACAAATGAATAGGAGAACAATGAGAGGAGCCAGATGGCTGGATTCTTTGATAATAACTTGAACAGGATGAGCGTATCAAAGAAAATGTCTGTCCGTCGATCTACCAAAAAGATAGAGGGCACAGTTTTCAATAGAAATAAGAATGTCGTTTGTCTAATACAAAAGTAAGAATTCTGTTTAGTTGAAAATCTCTAACTTTTGCTTCTATAGTCCTACATAAATCATTCAAAATCAGATGCTGTCCTACATCTAGAATTCTCAAATTCATGTCGATATCACAACCTATCCATTTAAGTGGAAGGTCAAGAGAACAAACTAAGACTTCAAAGCCTTGAGAGATTACCTTCTGAGGAGGTATCCTTAGACAATAGTTCCTGCTCTCCCCAGATTCAATCCAAGAAAAAGGCTTACCTAAAAGCAGCTTGTTAAAAGAGGCATCTACTATCAGAGATTCCTAACTTGCTCTCTTCTTATTTTTAAAATGCGTGATGAGATCTCAAATCTTAAGATCAGCTGAGTTCTTGGTCGAATTTTTAAAAGAACCTAGCATGGAGTAATTCATGTTGCGTTCTATGGGAACTACTAATGATCAGGCGCCAAGAAAGTTGGCAGAATTCCATACTCTTGGAGGTGAGATCGAAGTTAACGCTAGGAAAAATGCCAAACTCTTTACAGAAAACTATGATAAATTCATCGACACTTATCAAGAAATCAACAACTTGTAATCTCAATAATTTTTTGCAATAACAAACATTATAGTATTGCTCGTAGAGTAAAAAATATCCAAGGAAAGGCTCATGATTTAGCTGATGAGTATTTCGCAGTTGGAGCTGAGATTTAAAGGTTCTCAACGTTACTGAAATCAACTGATATTCCCTAGATTGTCCTTCTCTATGATAGACTGTCCTAGATTATATTGCGCAATGGAGATTTTGTTCTCTAGTCTGCAGAAGTTTTAAACACTCAGCTAAATGGTTGGTTTAAGTATCATAGAGAAGAGGCTGGAGCTTTTAGAGAAAACTGCCACTTGAGAGAGGAAACGAAGAGATAATACGAATTGCGCTACCAATAGCTGATGAAGCAGAAAGCAAAGCTCTTTAAAAAGCAGGACGTCTTAGCATGGAGAGTTGATACTGAAAATAGAATTGCAGCAGAGAAGGTAAAGAGTGATCCAACTCTCGCATATCAATATATACTCCCGGAGGTAAATTTTTCATTATCTAATAATTAATAGACGACAAAAGAAGTCGAAGCTTTGAAGGAGGAGGTTGATTACTTTACAAATCAATGCTACAAAGAGATACGTAGAGTGATGATGATGGATTATGATCTTGGAAAAGACAACTTCGTGGACATGGGCGAGATGATGATGCGAATGATTTATCAGATGAACATTGGATGGCAGGAGTTCTTAGCTTCTATACCAACCTGAATGTTGTTAGAAAGCAGTTTGATGAAAAGTTTTAAGAGGAGAAGGGTATTGGAGAAGAAGTGGCAGACCCTGACTAGCCATCTAGTGATGATGAGTATAATTAACCTCTTAATGAGGCTTCTCTTCCTCCAAGAAATTCAATAAGAATGAGTGGTGCTTATAGACAGCTGTAAGCAGAGGACCAAGATAAAGGCGAGAGGTTAATGAACAGAGGAGGCTATAATTAGAATATCTCTGAAGATGAAGAAAGCAAAAATGATGGAAGAGATTGATAATTATTACTCAATTTTTTATTGCATCCAAAATTAAATATTTCATTTAGAGTATGGAATTCATTTAAAATTGACTTTAAATTTGCTAATTGAATTTGACTTTAATAAGACCGTAGAGTAGCTTTATTTAAATTCTTATTAAAATGGAGACTGTTCTCTTACCGCAGCAGTAAATTGGGAATCAGCCCACCCTTTGGTCAGTGGATTCTCAAAATTCACAAATTTCTCTTGCTTCTGAAATAATCACAGCAGTTAATTCGCTCTCAACCACTACAACTACTACCACCACAGAAGATGAGATATACATCATAAAAATTAAATTTGAGATAGATTACTCAGTTTGCGTGTATCCAGGTACAACTAGCATATATCTCGACTGCTGCACAGACTCATCAAAGACAGTATGTACTTATATCTCAGTGATGTTTTGGGTTGTACTGGCACTCTATATTTTCATATTCGGCTACGTTGTGAATAAGAATCCATGGATTAAGCGACATGGTCTCTACATTAACGTTTTCTTTTTCCAAATGAACGTAATAGCATGTAAGTCCTATAAAATTGCAGTAAACTTCTAAAATATGAGATTTGATTGCTGATTAACTCATAATTTATTTTTTAGTAAGAGGACTTTTCTACGCTTATTTTGGCAGAAATACAGACAGCATTAATCTTTATGTGGCCTTTAGAACTAAAAATAATTTATTTAAGATTAATAATTTTGATCTGCCCCGATCATAGATTCTCTGATTTCAATGACCTGCTACACTATTCATTTGTAAATTATTGGGATGATTTAATATCTTTCTAGGTGCATATTGATTTAGAGATATGGTTCTGAAGTAACTTTGCAGTAAAACAGAAAGTTTTAAGTGAAGATGCACTTTTTGTTTTGGGCTCTATTCATCTTGATGATTGGGTTATGGGTGCTGGTTTGGCAAGTTTCAGTGCATGGAGAAGCTCTGTAAGTGCTATACGTGAGTTGAACATAAATTTAGTACTGGAATGGATGCAATCCTCTCAGTTTTCTATGCTATATTCCTTGTGGTGCAAGTGCAACTAGTTAGAAAGCTCTACACTAACTTAAAAGTTAAAATGCCTCCTGTGGCTAAGGCAGCAGAGTGCCATATTTTCATGATGAAATTCATTCTCATGCTCCACTTAGGACTTAGAATAGTCATGAACTCTATGAGTGACTCTAGCAGTAAAGAGCAGGCTACAACTGCTCAAATGACCTCGTGGATCTATATTCAAATAATTAGAATACATATATACAGATAACATTTAATTCTGTTTGGAGATGCCATCTCTGAAGTGCTTTCAGCATTTGGACTTATTCTACTAGTCACTTTGACCTTTAAATTTGACTCGATGGGTCTTCAGTTCAAGCAATAGTCCGGTAAATTTTTTCCACAGATCTAATTTTGCATAGAACAATACGCTGCTATGAAAATAATATTTTTAATGAACCCTGATGACTCTTAGGAAGAAATGGTTCCAGTAAGAAGTCGACAGACACCTGGTGGACCCACTCCTGGCTAGCCAGCAATCGATAGTAAACCACCTCCTACTACTTCCACAAAACAAAAGGGCACAGCTCGTGCAAGTAACCAAAGAAAGCAGTACAGGGACGATGAGTATGATGATGAAGATGATTATTATGAAGAGGAGCCATAGTATAATCAAAAGAAGTAGTAAAAGCCCCCGCAAAACAAAAGGAGATGATTATGAAGCTAATAAAAGATAGAGTGACAATTATTCTTATCTCATCTATAATAAAGTATCTACCAGTAAATCGAGTGTAGAGTATAGTAATAAGTGAATTTCTTCATAATAATTTTTTCGTTTCATTCATTGAATTCTAACTCATAATTTTAAATTTCCTCTTGAACAATTTCATCTATTTCTTATTGCTCTTATATATAGATGGCGCTTTAATTTTAATTTGATAGGGGAGACTCTTACATTTTTTATGATTAAAAATTTAATTTGCTACTAGATAACTTGATGGAGATAAAGCTGAGTCTGCCTTTGCTTTTCTTCTCGGTCTAAAATAGCCAGCTCTCTAGACACGTTTATATCATCGCTCTCTTAACTCTAGCGTGATTAATTATTTTAATCTAAGTAATTATCGTCTCCTAGAAGTTTACTTTCACTCTCTCTACCTCTTCTGAATTAAATAATTCATATTATAGCAATATCCAATAGATTTTTGCTTATCCTATTTCAAGTTCTTATATTCAAGCTTTGAACTTAGCTCTCGCTATGCTGAATCAGCATCATTTTAATATGAATGAGTTAAGATATTTAGCATCTTTGTGTGGAATTTGCTCTTAGTTTTCTTCAAACTACATTTATGGATCTTAGTGAGGAAGAGTAGTCCCATGTTTCCAGCTTTCCTCGTCTGACTACAGCACCTTGCTAATAAATATAAAGATGCTGGTGTCAACAGCTTAGCTTGAGAGAAGAGTATCACCCTCCTTTTATTTTTCTTGGCTTTTAACATTTCTAACTTATAATTCACAAAATTATAGATTACTTTGTCGTGCTATGTATCTTAGTAGCTAGTCGCATCTGTCAGCTCAATACTTTACTTTTGAGCCCAAACTTTAATTTAAAACAAAAGTAAGGAACTGCTTTTTTAGGTTTGATTCCAGGTGTTAAAGCAGGTGGGCGGTCTAAATAAATTTAAAATTAAGTCTTCAGGTCTTAAATGTAAATATAGACTACCAATCTTATACGCATATCTGTTCCTGGTCTTTGACGATAAAAATAAGATTCTATATTTCAAGTTTGCTGACTCTAATTTCTCTAAAGGCTTGAGCAAGTCCTCTCTAAGTGTTCACCTGAGTCTCTTACCTTTTCCCTCTGGAGGAATGTACCTTTAGTAACTGTACATGCTTGGTTGCTTCCTCCATCGCTCGCTAGGTCTCCATAGCTTTGGAGTTAAATGAGCGAGCAGAGTTTATATTTCTTTGATCCTGTTTCTTGTGACCTTACTATTGCATATGCCAAATTTAATAAGGAGTTATTGCTTTTTTATTTTTTTGGGGAGTTGGAGAATGTGGAGGTGACACATTATTGAAGCCTGACACTAAAATTTCTGGCCCATGCAGATCCTAGAACTCCAGATCAGTCTCAAGGTTTTTGCAAAAAATATTCTAACTTAATAATTTGGCTATCTTGACGCGGAATAATTTTCTCTCGGTATCTGGTAGATTTAATTATAAAGAGAATAAGATCTAGCTTTCCCTCGGTGATAAACTTATTGTAAACAAATAAATAAGCTGAAATTGCAACTATAAATATGATAATTTAACAATGTGGTGTTAAGTAGTGGGGACAACAGCATTGAGTTTTTTCTTTTTAGGTTTCTTGGCCATATCTTCATCGAATTATTCATTATCAGCAGTATGTAAAATGGTGGACTACTCTGGCCTTTTTTGAGACACTACTTAATCCCATTTACACATCAAAAGTATACCCACTGATTATTTGCAGCTGCGTTTGAATCCGTAAGTCAAAATGCAATTTAATTTATTCTATTTTGATACAGAGTACTATTAGGATGGATAATAAGAGGAGTGGTGGGATGATTAGTAAAATTATTCCCATGAAGTTGGATACTTGCACCAAATAAATATTTAAGTATTGTTTGAATAAGGTTTTTCTTCACTATGAGTAGTAGTTGTGTTGCTTACACTCAAACTATTGTTGTGATTATCTTAGGCTCCGATTTCTGAGCTAGTCACCTCCCCCTATTCAGACCCCTAACTTGAATTTCTATCGCAGTCTATTTAATAACATTATCCAGTCCTCTCCTCTTCATTAATGAACTTTCGTTGATGTCTTTGCTCCCAACAGTGTTCATTAGTAGCAGCAATGCCAACATTAGTGTTAGTTTAAAGGCTTTAGTTTTATGGTTTTCCTTTGCTGTAAATTAGGTGTCTTCGCCCTTCAAGAACATCTTAATTTAAAGCCATACTTTAAATTAGTAACTTTCAATTTAAATTTGGGAGATATTTTTATTAGAAATTTGAATAGGCAGAAATCAATTATTGCTATACAATGGATGATTATCCTTCTGATCTACGCCGCTCCTTAACTTAGCAATTAATAATATTTATTTCTTAAATTTTATTATATCTCTATTATCGTAGTTATCTTTCCCCTCAAGCAAAATATATAAAATGAATTGAGTGGGTGGATGAAAGAATGGTCAAAAGAGAGAATTAATTTATTTTGAATTCAAACAGTTAAATTAGAAACAAATATAATCTGAATAATAAATGAGCATATACTTAGGAGTACAAAATAATCCACCAGCCGGCAGCTTAATGCAGTCCATCAGCAGAGGAGCCTCTCCTTACAAAGGTACACAAATCATCATCTTATAAATCAACTCTTGCCAGTTCTAATCATATCTATTTAGGCAGAATGAGTAAGGCAGGAGGAGGCCCTGGCTAGGACCCATACTAGCCAGTTGATGACCCTAACAAACTTATGTTGAGGGAGACTGGTGCTGGAGTCGGTGCAGAGACAATGTCTAAGAATCTTTCTAAAGATAGGGAATATGAAAGAGTGACAAATACATTATTAATCTAACTTATTAAGTGTATTAACAGTTAAGAGCTGAATTTTCGAGAATAGATTTGAACCATGACAATACCATCTCAATGGATGAAATTATTCAATTCCTCAACAAGCAAACTAACGGCACTGTTGATACTGCAATTGCAGAGCAAATATTTTAAGAACTTGATGAAGACGGTAGTGGTACCATTCTATTAGATGAATTCGTTGCCTCTTACTTTGAAAAGCAAAGGCAGATCAAAGAACGAATTGCTCAACTTTCTGAAGACATTAAATCTCACTACGAGTCCAGAGATAATTACTTTTACATATGTGTCAATAAATAAGTTGGTCGCTAAGTTAAAGGAACAAAGACAGAAAGAGAGACTTAATGCTTTAGAGTGTATTTAATTTTAAGCTTATGGTATTGACGAGGATGCTATGCTGAGCGTTAGAATTATAGAGGCAAGGGACCTCATGCCAACTAATTCAGGAGGTAAAATCGACCCATTCTGTGTTCTCAAGTTTGACACTCAACAATAAAAATCAAACCTCTTAAGGCAGGAATTAAACCCAGTCTGGAACGAAGTATTCACATTCGATGTTGAGACCGGCAGAGAGATAATGGAGATTGAAGTCTTTGGAAAGAGTGGCGGTTTTGGAAGTGACTCTTATGAAGGCAAGATAGAGTTCGACCTTCAAGAATATATTGACTAAGGGCCTCACGACATGTGGTTCGACCTCATGCCTCAGCCGGGAACTCAAAAGCACTGGAGTGGAAGAATGAGACTCACTATTCAGTATGTCTTCTCTAAGACTAAGATGCTTACTGGATATATTAATATGTGGAGCGAGCAAATTGAAAACGAAGAATACATATTTAATTTGCTTTTATATAAGAGATGGAAATAAAAGAGCTGAAGTAGGTTCTTAAGCACATGAATAATAAATTTCCCTTAATTTTATGGAGTCACCCTTTGGATACATTAAAGGGTTTTAAATGAACAATGATGCTTAATCCAGAGCTGAAGAAAAGAGATAAGAAGCAGAAGAAAATAAATCTAAGAGAGCAATCGAAGCTCAAACTTAAGATCTTCCTCCTGATATCATCGCTAAAATTTAAATAAGACTTTCAAATATAATGAATTGAAGCGGTTGAGAGGTCAGAGAAAGTCTTAGAAGCCAAGGTTGATTAAGTAGCCAATACTTTCGCAAGAAGAGCAGGATACGAAACTGTTCCATGGTTCATGCTAACATGGTACCTTCTGTGGTTATATACAGTCCTAACAATTTTGGTGATGTATTTGCGTCCAGACTTTTTAAACCTTACCATTTGCACCACAGCCTTGTATATGATGTTCAATACTGAACGAATCACTAAGCTCAGATTTAAGATGCTTGTGGTAGGCATCTTTATCAGCATAATTTTCGACATCTTCTGGTTCATCATGAAGCACTAAGAGTACGCTTACGAGACTAAAGTTGACGGAGGAGGTGAGGCTAGTTTATATTTATAAGTTTTAATTATTTATTTAGTATCAGAAGATTCTCACTGATGATGTCATTATGCTTCTTTTCTACTTAGGGTAAGTTAATCATTTCAGTTTTCATTCTTAATTTCATTTTAGTTCTTCGTGGCTATCGTTTTCTGGAAAGATTCGTTAGATTTTGATAAGATCATTTTGAACAAAGAGCACATCGATTTATATTCTTCTGCATTGTATTTTTAATTCGAAGTAAAGGAGGAGAAAGGAAGTGCAAGGAGTAACCAAGAATAAGGGAATATTCTTGCGCAGTCAAATCAATACTTATAAATGACACCTATTTTCTCTTTGTTTCTCTCGTCTTAAATAGATAGAAGATGTGCACGCTATTTCTAATTTTCACTGCTTATCAATACAAATTAGTTTAAGACAAAGAGAGATCTCGAAAAATAAAAGGATTTTGAATTAAAAACGAATTGCCTTTTAAAATTACAATAAATTAAAGTTTAAATAAAGAGATTTTGAACAGCAACTAATCATATTCAAATGGCTAAAAGAGGATTATCAAGAAGCAAAGCAATAGATGATGATCTAGAACTACCACCAGATATGCCCTCACTTTCTTTGACAAAGGGCAATGCACAAAACGAGAAAGCAGATTTTGGAGGAGGCATGAGGAATAAAATAGATATCCCTCATATATCACTTGAGATCAATTTATTTTTCATTATTTTGAGAGGAATGGGGCTATCTAGAACAATTAAAGCGGACTAAATCTATCTCTTAATATAAACTAGGGTTTGAATATTGCAAAAGCCACAACTAACAATTTTTATTAAGATTTTTATTTAAATGGCTTTCCTGGAGCTAACTAAACACCGTAGTACTCAGTCTAAAACTAAATTATATATTCAAACCAGAATATAAATATTATGATTAAAATAATAAGAGACCTTAGAATAATGGTGCATAATAAAATAAACTTCTCAATTTAAATAAATAATTTTATTGTCCAATTCAATCTTAAATAAATTTTAACTTTAAAACGGCTTGACTCCATCGTTCGACAACTATGGCAACTAAGGAGGATTCTAGAGATTTATATATGCTTTTTAAGCTAATTGGGAGGGAATTAAATGGCGAATTAAAGCTAATATGGCTTTGGAGATAGAAATACAAATATAACACCCAGCACCTTTGCAGGAGGCTCTTTTATTGAGAACCAACCTATGATATAATATTTTCAATAATTGATTGGGGGAAGAGGGGCTGACAATTTCTTGCAGCAAGCTTCCTCTGTCTTATAACAACAGTACAATTCTGGCAGAATAAGAACAATAAACGAGTTCTTTGCTCCTTTTGACCCTCACTAACAGAGAGTTTACGAAGCATGGGAGCTAAACTATGCTTATCACAAATTTAATTTTTCCAAAGTTTATCATGGAATACAACTGATATTTTAAAACTCATAATTAGAAGATGCAAGGTAATTCATAATGCAAACTAGCTCAAGATAAGACATATATCATCCGGATTTAATCACTAAAATTCAAACAAGAGTTTAGATCCCTCCTGGTATCACTCCAAATGTTTCAATATTCTCAGCCAAACCATAATCGGCAGACATTTAAGAAATTTTAGAGCAAATAAGAGCAGTTTTCAATCAAAGTGGCAGGCCTTTTGACACTATATACGATATTCACTTTACTAACTAGACTTTTAATCAGAATGAGCTGCAGCAATTCATCAATAGATTGAGTATCAGAATACTCAGACCTTCAAGTATAGGGGAACTATTCACCTTTCTGCTCATTGGAAATGAATTCTCTCCTTCTAAAATAGGATTCATTTAAGCTTTAAAGTCCAGTAGCCTTTAAAATCCACAAAGAAACAATAACTTGTCTATGGACTATTCAAATCATAGTAGGAACAATATTTTAAATATACCTTCCTAGTATGCTGGAAGAGAAAGTCCACCTTTAACATTTAAAACTGCTACTTCCTTTGAATCACTACACACTACTTCCTTGAATAAGGATGAGCATCCTATCTTGCAAAAGCTTGTGACTTAGGCTCTCATAACTATGAGGGGAATTGGAGCAGGGACTTACAATTAGTTGATTTAGAAGCTTGGTCTTACTCCTAAGCCTTATCTTGACTCTTTTGAGTTTACTGATTTTTGCAGGAAAATAGCAGTTACTTTTAACTAAGTGACAATTTAATTTTAATATAGTTTTTAAAGCTGAGATGAATACTGCTGTAAATTTGCTAGATAAGGACAAAAGAGGGTCAGTTTAAACAGAGCTTTTAAAATAAAAGATAGAAGCAGGTTTCAATACGCCTTACCCTTCTTTGCTCGATAATTATGCACCCCAAGAAGCAAATACCCCACATCACAACAGAGGAGCTTATAGTGTGGATAATAGAAGTGCTTAGAATTAGAGAGAGGGATTTAATGATAACTAGCGAGGCTTAAATGAAGGAACTGGATTTGGAGGATAAAATTTGAATTTAAAGAGTGATAACTTAAGAGCTGCAAATTTGAATTATAATTAAAGACAAGATTTAAATATGAATTACTCAAACTAGTACCACCAATCATTTGGAAATATGCTTATAATTTAATTAAAAAACATAATTTACAAATAAGAGGAATTGCTATTTATTCATTTATTTGCCTTGTGGTAAAGAGTTGTTCGCCATTCAATGTAAATCAATATGTGTTTCACTTTTATAATCGGAACACCTTAGCTATGACATATTATTTGAGATACCCAAAAGAACTCTTATCAGCCATATTAAAAATAAATATGCTTTTAATTTTGACTGTAAACCAGTAAATTAATAATGTAATGTTGTCTTAATTATAAAAATAATTATTCTTAAAATACAACTATTTTTAATAAATAAATTTAAGTGGCTATAAATTTGAGGTATAATAACGCACCTAATATGAACTAAGAATATATTTTTAAATATTCTTAAATTAAACTATGGAAACTAATAGCCACCAGCCTTGTAGCTCTCTAATGACCCTGCATCATTCGGCCCTGCAGTTGGAAGGAACAACGCTTAGCAGCCTCCAGGGCTTATGCTAGATAACAACATTATGGGTAGAAAGAATTAACAACAGATGGGCATTCCTCCAAGGCTTGATCTAGATCATGCTCCCGCCAACTATGGAGGAGGCAGAGGTTAATTTGACCAGATACCAACCTAAAACGGATTAAACATAAATAACAACATTGGTAGAGGACAACCCTTTGATCAAAGAGGAGACCCATACGGATAACCCCAATTGCCAAGGAATTAAGACTTTGGATATGGCGCAGGTAATCCAACTAATAATTTTGCAAATGCTATGCCCCCAAATGCAAACTAAGGCTATAATCAACCTCCCTACAGTCAGCCATTCAATGATCAAAGAAGAGCAGATCATTACCCTCCCTAACCTTAGCCAGGCTATGGAGGTGGAATGGGTGGTCCAACCATAAACATGAATTCTTATAATTTCGATATCAGACCAGCTCTTGAAAAAGTGAAGCAGTATTTGAATTCTATCGGAAACACAAACATCTACTACTGGTTTACTCCATCTCAATATAATCATAAACCTGTAGTAGAGCTACAAGAGACACTTAATATATTAATCTTTCATAATTAAAAGAGTTTTTAGGGTTCCTAAGCAGCCATATAATGAAGCTTTCACAGCAAGAAGTCCATTAAATCACACAAACTTGTCTGATGCCCAAATCTGCTAGATTAAACTACCAAACCCGCCAATATATTGATATTGAGAAATTCGAAAACTTACTCTTCTAAAATGATAAAGGTTACAAACTCAGTCTAGATCAGCACAAATCTTCTTACGAAGCAATGGGCAAAATCTATGAAAATCTTCGAAAGTATATTTTAAACACTGGTGGAAACATACTTAAGTCAATATATTTGTAATTTAACTTTGAATTTCTTAAATTAAGTTTTTCAGCGACATGGACCTTAACATCTATAAATTTATACGCTTTTTATAGAAACAGAGATAACTTCATTTCTAAATCTGAATTGAAAGTTGCTCTTCAGAGAATAGGATATACCGCTATCACAGATACTGAAATAGATTACATTTTCTTTATATTCATAACATGATTGATTACGTTTTCTCTACTTTTGATCAAAACTAAGACGGTAGAATTTCTTATTCAGAGCTCTGTAAGCAATAATTTTTATATTGCAGCAATTCGCTGAGTTTTCAAATACGAAGGCAATTAAGGATCCTAATCATTGGGCTTTCATAATTTTTGAGAACATCAGAAGAGCCTGTCACACTACATAGAGACCACTGGCTGATTTGTTTGGTCTGCAAGGTCTGAACATTACTTCTTTAGATTAGCAGTATTTTATCACCAAAGATTAGCTAAAGGGAGGTCTTTATTCTATGCAAATTATCCTCAATCCTCAGCAGTTAGATAAACTATTTGCCTTACTAGATGCCGATTAACAGCATTAAAACTAGGTTGACTTCGTTCACTTTGCTGAATTAGTTGGCATTCACTTCTAATCACAAAACACCTTAGCTGCTATCAATGATCAATATGTCAAGAATCCTGTATAGCAAGCCCAAAGAGAGAAGATGAAGAAGTTCTATAGAGGCCTATACAGCGTGCTCACAGACCTGAAAATCTCAATATAAAACATTGAGTTAGTCTTTCGAGGATATATTTAGTATTAGGATTTGATCCCCAGAGATCAGGATAGATGCCATTCGATGATTTCGTTCGTTGCTTAAAAGACTTTGACCCTCAGAGAAGAGTTGACTTTGAACCTACTTATGACGTGTGCAAGCGCTATCTCAGTACATAAAACTCGTTTGGAACTCAACAGTTAGACTATAAAGCATTTCTTGAAAATTTGAGATACCAAAACGAGAAATATCAGGTTATTTTCTTGATTTTCATGACTTTGCAAAATGAAATGGCCAGATTGGGAGTTACACAACTCTACGAAGTATTCAAGAAGTATGATAGAAGTGGAGGCTTACGCTAATTTGATAAGGATATGCTGCTTTAAACTCTTCAAGCAATAGGAGTTTAGCTAAATTAGTACGAAGTAGATATGGTTTTACTAGAATATGATCCCGAGGGAATGAACACTAAATTAGACTTCAATAATTTTGAGAAAGACTTTGAAGAGTTTTAAAAGGGCTCTTCTGCTTTCAACAGACATGAAAACAAGTATTTCAAGGATTTCAATGCATTCTAAGGAGGATTACCAGGCTTAATGTATATTTATAGTAATGTAAGCTCCACCAATGGCTTTGGGACAGAACAAAATGAGAGTGCCCACTAATTTGGTAAAGACTCTTCTTGAAAGTATAGCTAAATATCTTGATTCCAATCCCAACTATGACATAAGATCCTCCCTCAATATGAGAGGAATTAATTAGACTGGAGTTCTCAAGGACTATGAATTCTAAAATTGGCTTAGACAAGACTTCATGTTTAGAGCAGACGATTCAGCTAAAGTTTATGCTCATTACGATCCTATGGGTATTGGTGAAGTTAGAGTAGATGAGTTTTTCATAGATCTGAAAGACCATCTTCAAAACTTTTCAGTAAGAACTAAAATTACTGAGCTTGCTCAAATGTTTAGCTATCACCCTACTCCAACCCTATTTAAATTTGACCTTTTTAAACAGTAGGGACTAACTCTGGTGCTAATATGCATGGGGATACTCAAAGAAGTTTAGATATCTATCAAAGAGGCTTCGAGGAAATTTTCAAGGCTATAATTGCGAGAAATCAAAGCACTTATTCATACTTTTCGAGAGCAGTTATGAGCTCCGATAGAATGAATAAAGATGCATTTACGAGAGCACTTTACGATCTGTAAATTTAATTGCTTAGGCAGCAAGATATAGAGAATATATTCAATGCTCTAAGTGGAAGTTAAGGAGGAATTGTCATGATAGATGAAATCGATAAGGTAGTAAGAGAGAAGTGCGGCAAGAGCAGACAACAACTAGAAGAGGAAGTACTCGAAAAGATCATAAGAGCATTTAATGGGGACGATGGATTCCTTTTAGAAAAACTCTCAGAGTATGATAGACAAGTCGAGCTCTAGTGGATATTTGTGGCTTAAATTATATTTCAAAAACATTAAAATTGAGAGTTTAATTTCATATTAAAAACAATTATTTATAACAGCAAGTTAAAAATTAAAGAATAAAATGCATTCCATAATTGTGTTCATTAAATATCATTTATTTTATTTATTTAAGTAATATTGAATCTTTCGCTACTTTCTTCCAAAGAAATACTCCTTAGTCCTCACAGATTTCACAAACAGATGTGAAATTCTTGGCAATAAAATACACATCTCAGAATGCTGTAGACCCTAGAGCAGCACAAGCTGTTCCTATTGTCAACGTCAACATATTCATCACTGATTTCTGTAACATAAGAAGCAGGAAGAACTTATATTTTAATTATACTTTATTTATAATAATTATACCATTTAAAATAAATTTCTGCTTTTATAACTTACCTAGAGGAGACTTTAGCGGGCAGTATGAAATTCAAAAGTCATATGGTAATAACCATGGTGATTAGGGGTACTAAACTAACTATGATAACTTCGGAGGAGGACATAGAAATCCCTTGCTCCCTCAGAACTCTAGAACAAACACTAGATCTGAGCTCCAGCGAGTTTCCCCTCCTCCAAACTTCTAAATGAATTTGGATCATCACTTGCTTGAGGAACTTGCCAAGGGTACTTATCTAGTAGAGAAACTTGTGCAGGACTATTTTGCTCAGTTCACTTAGAACGGCTAACAGGGTCCTTCTCTAAGTGAGTCTGACTTCTCAAATGCTATTCAGAAGTTGAATCTAGGATGGATTGTATCCTCAACAAATACTGTGTTCGTCTAGATAGATCAAGCTTTCCACAACTTCAGCAACAAGAGGTATATCACTCCAGAGGAGATAGATAAAGCTGTCTTCTTCGGCTCCAAATGTAATCAATACTTCTCTCTTAAAAGTTATAGAATCAATTGACCAGATGCAGCAGGAAGTACTTTTGAAGGTTGCGAAGCAGGCAGCTGAGAGTAAGTCCACAGTGCTTTATAAATTGTCTTTAGGGAACATCAGTTTAAGGCAAGAGATAATGAGATACCAACCCACAGACAAGACAATAAAACTTCAGTTCCTGAAGGACATAATTCTTAACTAGATAAGAGCACCTCATGTTATGGAGATAGATGTGGACTTGCTTTGCAAGAAGTATATTTAAAACATTCCTAGTGTGGTTCCTTTTGAGAGACTTCTTGATGATTTAGAAGGACTTTCTAAGACTTCGTTTGCAAGCCTAAACTCCTCTGCTATCATTTGCGAGTACATCAAGAAGGCAGTTATAGTTAAGAAACAGGAGATCTCAAATGGATTTATTTATTTATCCTACCTTTCTTTTAGGGCTATAGTAGAGGCAGATAAGTTTTAGCACTTCAGGAATAAAATGATAATATATTTAAAGGATATAAACAGAGCATGTCAAGACTTAGGCCTCATACCTTAAGTGTGCGACTTTGCCTAGGTTTAAGCGCTAGTTGATGACGTGGATCCAACTGGCAGACGAGAAGTAATTCTTGATCAGTTCCTAGGATTCATACTCAAAATGGCTTAAAAATAAACAAGAGAAATGCAAGATGACATCATTGCAGATATTGCTTCCAAGGCTTAGGGTAGAAATTATCATAAGCCTTATTTATCATTATTTAAACACAGTGATTGATGCTCTGTTCAAGCAAGATGATAGACAGAGAAATTTAAATGAATTATATCTGTATTTATATTAGAGCAAAGGATATGTGGACAACTCTGCTTTCTATGCCATCTTAGCCAGGAACTTCTAGGTGAAGGATATAGATGCTAGACTTATAGCTACCAGATACTAAGAGAACCAGGACTACACTCACTATACTCAATTCATAAGAGATGTTAGATTAAGGTCCATGAATGCAAAGACTCAAGGCCAGGGAAACAATGCTAACCTCGTTGCCTTTATTTTAGTTTGTGGGGTTGGACAGATTCTCTGCTTCAACAGGCAATGATCATCAGAACAGATTGAGGGAATACCTAGTTAAAGCGAGTGATTATGTTGCTAAGACAGGAGCAAACCTGTTTAAAGAGCTGAGTAAGTGGGAAAAGGGCTAAGCCACTGGGAATATAGGCTACAACGAGTTCTTCTCAACTCTGCAATAGAACGTGACTCTCCAGTAAAATGAGATACTGTTCTTGGCTGATGTCTACAAAGTACCCTCTCAAGGCAGCTAGCAAGGAGGCTAAGTTGTGGACTACAGAAGATTCCTAGATGACTTAAAGCATGCTGGAGGAAAGAAACTTTCAACTTCTTTGAACGAGAACTAGAAGAAGTTCTTCAAAAAGATGGGAGACTTCATGAAGTCCAAGAATCTTACAATTTATTACATTTTTGTTTATATCTGACTCATAGACTATGGGAAAAGCTCCTAGAGCAAGACCCCATGATGAGATACTACCTTCCTAAGAGAGTGATTGAAGATGTGATAATAAAGTGTGATTTCAAGATGAACGAATAGTACTTCGGCATATTAATATGTAATTATATTCTTTAGCCCAATAGACTAAAACTCAAATGGCGACTACAGCTATAAGCAAATCTTTGAGTTTTTAATTGGAGAAGAGGATGCCCTCAAACTTTTCCAAGGAGGACTGGTGAACAAGAATGCTGCTTCGAGAATGGTTTAAGGAGTTACATTTGTGATGCCCTAGTAACCGATGGGAGCTGCAAATAGACAAATGGACTCTATTGGAAGAGCTTTCATTTCATCAAACAAGAACTAAGAAATAGATATAAAACTCTATAGTTCTAATAATTTAAACTATGAAGAAGAGTTTAAGAGAAGAATGCCACCAGACTAAGCCCACAGTGCAAATCCTAAGGTGTCTGAGAATGATGTATACGAGGTACTCAACATATGTGGAGTAAACATCACCACAGATTAACGATCAGCTCTTTTCGAATTCTTCTAAAGCAAGAAAGGATACGATGGCTATTTCTCAGTCTTAGAGTTCTTACAGGCCGTTGGTCTACCAGCTTAGATTTTAGGTCCACGAGGATAGAAGTCACTGCCTCGAAAGATTCTGAGCATCGAAGAGAGAAAGGAAGCCCAAAGAGTTATCAGTAAAATAAGGGACGAGCTTAATAAAATGCAAAGGAGGCCATAAGAAGTTTTTGAAAATTTCAAAGAGAGTTAGGGTGATCTGACCATGCCTCTAGTAAAGTTTAAGCAAGCACTTACTCAAATTGGAAATGCAAGTAGACTAGTCTCTGAGCAGCAATTCACTCTACTTTAGTATTACCTTGCGCAGGAAGTCTAAGGGGAAATCTCTTTCAAGAAGATGTACTTGGCCTTCACTTTACTAGAAAGTAACGAGCCACTAAAACAAGAAGTATATATATTTTTGAAGGTGCAGAGGAAATCATGCAATATCAAAAGAAACTTACAGAGCACTTGGATAGAGGCATCCCAATTGAGATCTTAGACATGTAGCAGTTTCTGAAAGAGAATCAGATGACAGTAGATAAGATGCTCAAGTAAGAAAGAGGCTACATGCAAAGACAGGAGTTTGAGACTGCACTTAAAGAAGCAGGCTACGTTCCCAATGACATGCAGAAACTTATTTAAAGTTAACTCATAAAGCTGCTAGACACTAAAGGAACTATGCAGAGCATTAGCGTGGAAAGACTGCAAACATTACTTCAGAAGGCATAGCCTGCCCTACAAAAGAGAAACATCACTCAGAGAGAAGCAAGGGAGAAGTATGCAGGGTTCGATCTTAAAGTCAGGATGCAACTCCAGAGGATTAGTGAACACATGAAAAAGTCAAACATCACTCTCCAAAGGATGTACGAGTCTATGGATGTGAACAAAGACGGCACAGTCGAGAAGCAAGAGTTCGTGACCAAACTATAATGAATTCTTTTACTTATTATAACTGACATATCTGGATATTCCAGGAGTGTAGATGTCAGACTTGGGTATGATATTTGATGCTATGGATATCAACAATGATAGTTAGAGAAATTAACTCTATATTTGATGATGGATCTCTGTCTATAAATGAATTTGCACTCTTCATAGTTTGATTTATTTAGAGGGAGCTCAGGTAACAAGAATGCAGAGGCAAGAAGATCTAGATCCAGAAGTAGTAGCAGAAATGAAACAGCAAATCGACTCTCTGTTCAACTAATTTGATGAGAATGGTGATGGCTATGTTACTCCAGATGAAATTTAAAAAGCGATGCTTGCACTCGGTCAGAGAATAACCATTGAAGACGCTAGAAATATGATCCTACCAATTGACACTAACGGTGATGGTAAACTTGACAGATAGGAATTCTAAGATTTGATGCTTCCACGCATGAAAGAAGAACTTTTAAGTTAGGAGGAAAGTCTGGAGGACCTTAGGTCTATGTTCCTGGACGCAGATATCGACCACTCAGGAACCCTTACTATTGATGAAATCTACTCTGTGATATTGAAATTAGGTGCGAAGGTAACTGAGAAGGAATTGGTAGAGTTAATGAACGAAATTGATGTGGACAGAGATGGAAGTCTAGACATAGATGAGTTTATCGCTCTCATGAGTTTGGGAGACGAAATGCAGTTTAGAAATGCCAATGCGAAGGCGACCTTCATAAACATCAAGAGGGCACGCAAACTTAGCACTGTTGATTTCTTCAAGAATTTCAAGAACCTCCCTGGAAATTTTGTTCCTTCTTTCTTTACAGAGAAATGGGTTATTAATTCATCAAAAGATTTATTCTATTGATATCTTATAAGTACAAAAAGAATCTTCCTAGCAGTTCATTTGTGCCCTAAATAGATCCCAAGACTATGCTTTACAAGGATTTGTTCCCAGTTCTGAAGGAGAATCTGAAGCCTAATCAAATGACTGCCGCTTCCTTCCAACCTAAAGTGAGACCATTGACTACCTAATTAGGTTGCCAGATTCTCATGGAGGAAGCTCAAGGTGTGCCCATGCCCAACTCTAATCAGTCATTTGATGCAAAGACTTAAATTGTTAAGAGAATGGTTAGAGTAGGTTTGTTTGATACCCTTAAGAAAGACTTCGTCCATAACGCAGTCCAAGTAAATTTAAACCTAAAATCGTTGCTTTATAAAAATGCTCTTTATAACTAGAATGATTAAGACATTTGGAAATTCAATGCTTGGAAGGATAATGGAACCAACCCAGTTCTCTTCAAAGCAGCTTCTAGAGATGAAGTTGTCAAGCCTCAATAAGAATTTAATTAAATTGAAATATTATCATGTGATAATGATCTTTGAGTTGTGCATAGCTGTTCAATACGGAGACAAAGTACAAGAGGTGTCTTGTGGATGGTGCTAACTCGAAACTGATAAGTTGGAAAGAGCAATGACTCACAAGCTGCCCATTAAAGGAGGTTCACCAAGCGCTGAAATGATAATCAAGGGCGAAGATGTTCACACAGGCAGAACAGGTATGAAGTACATCATGAAAGTCATGAAGAGCAAGATAGAGTCCCAACTCACAGTCAACTTTATTTATTTGAGTAAACATAAGACCATTTTCAAAGTTTACTGAGGAGACTCAGCTTCATATGGATCTCTTACCAAGCACTTGCTTATACCAATTAATTTCATTTTAAGCTTTATCCAGAAGAGGCTGCTGTATTTTGTGAGTGGATTCAGAAACTACTTGGGAGAAAAGCTGATTAAGGAGTCTGCTATGATTCACATGAGACAGCCAGAGGGTGATGTGGTGATATCCTGTTTCCCTCGCATACTAGATAATCCTGACATCTGTGAGCAGATTATAAACATTTGGTCTGAGGATGTGTGGTCGCAATTCAATCAGAAGCAGAAGATCAACATTTTAACTTTTACAATTCTATTTACATCGAACTGATAATGCTCAAGACTTAAGAGTTCATTAAGCGACTGTACCCAGTTATCTACGCTGAGGAGTTCTAATTCAAAGAGTCTGACTACACTCGTTCCGCAGCTGGAAACCCCACTCTTCTAAGAAAGCGAGAAGAACTTATTAAGTCAGCTCTCTGCTATGGCAATTCTACTTCCAAGATAAAGGCAGACAGACCTTTGGAATCTATGACTTCATTCAAGCCATTCACAGTGAGGGAACTAGAGTTTGAAGTTTGGGATACAACCAATGCAAAGCAAGATAGATACATGCGCCAGTATGAGGAATTAGGCCTCATTCAAAATCCAAGCAATGTCCTTGGCAAGGACAGTAGCCTCATCCAGACAATGAACAGGCCTAATCAATACAACAACCAGCAGCAACAACAGCCAAATGGAAATCAACAGCTAAATCTCAGCAATATCCAAGTTGGCAACAGATTGCAAACGCAAATGCAAGGTTTCATTAAATTATTTTATTTCAACTAGCCTTTCTAACCTATGGATAATAAACTTCATTTTATATTCTGTAATATGATTTCTAAGATTTATGCTTTATGATCCCGAGAGCGCCTTTAAATAACTTGGACAGACTCAACTAAAGATTTTAATGATTATACTTGAGCCTTAAATAGCTTATAGAATTATTTAATAAGTTTAATAAATTTAAATAATTTCTTGCTCCTTAAAGTTATAATTATTTATTAAAATTATTGAGGAGCCATTGCGTTTAAGGGCGCACTTAGGTTTCTCGCTAATGGCGATAAGAAACTATGTACATTTGAGTATGGGAATTTAATGGACTACAGCAAACTTTTGATCTTGTTGTGGTTAAGTAATTACCCTAAACAAACTGGCGAATAGTGTCGTTATCTCTACTCTAATTAGAGGTTATGATGATGAAACCGCATATCTTCCTACCATTATTAATTTGCCACCCTCATATTTACTAGCCAGCCTATTTAATAAGGATTACCATTCCTTTAATTAACTTAGCTTAGTGATCATTTTATAATATTTAATTTTAGCATTACACAATTCAAAAGTAAAGGAAAAAATATTCTTGTCCTTGTCCTAATAAAAAGGAGATAAGATATTTCCCACTCTCCAGTTGATTTCTAACGTTCATTTTTTCATCATGTTTCGATTCGTTTTGGTTTTATGAGGAAGTGCTTCCTTTCGAGTCTTCTTAGTTTGATATAAGCAATAGATTAGAGGAACTTCTAGATGATGGACCCAACATTGATCTATTAGATTCATTATTTTATAGAGTCAATGCTTTGTCTTCTCTTAAAAATAATAAACTTTAGTTGGACTTTTATTTCCCCTTTTCAAAGGCATGCTCTTAAAACTCAAAGCAATTCTAGAATTCTTAATGTTAATTATTTAATGCTGATTATTTAATGGCCTTATTTTTTTCTTTATCCTAGATTTAATGGGATTCCCCATCTTCTTTTATTGCTGCTGACTTCTTGATCTTATGTGTATTTTACTTTTCAATATCTTCATCTTGACTCATAAAAAGGGATTTCTTTGATTTCAATTCGATTATGTTTGAGAGCAATTAGTTACTATCGTTTCTTCGCTTTGAATAAAATAAATTGATACAAGCACAGAGCTATTTGCTTTTTTCAATGAATTTATAATCAGCCTCTTCACAAAATACTCTTCTTACACTTTTGAAAGCAAAGTTTGAGCTACTAGCAACAGCACACTCATAATACCTCCTAGCTTTGAGAAAGCATCGAAAATTGTCTATACTTATCTCTTTTGATTCTCTGAGTAAGGAGCTGCTATAAGTTGGTAAGTTGCATAAAATTACATTCCACCTCCCATCAACTTGCCATAATAAGATGGCCGATATCCATTCAAATCTATGCTATAGTAATCAGTCTTCTCAGTCCCAAAATTATAGTACACTGAATCCTGCGTTTCTAGCTCATTACTTACTGCATAGAAACTATATTCCTGAGTGATGTCCACCATCGAACGGGAGAAGAATGATCGATAAGCGTATTTTATTGGATTTTCAAAATCATCGATGTCAAAATAAGAATCACTCTGAAGCATTTGAATCTATATATTGTTTGTGTATTGCTTTATCTCATCATTACTTTTGCAGCTTTTATTCTAGCCAGGAAAGTATGCTTCTATTGAACCAGGAGTACATTAAATATTTTTAGACACATTATATGCTAGAATTAGTTTAAATACTATTTTGATTGAAGGATGTAATAGTTAATTTAAGAGTAGTTTTTATCTGTAGGAGAGCCACTTCCTTTGATTGTCCAGGAGAAGGTTTCAGGCAAACACACAAAGTTTTCCTTTAATTAGAATGTATTTATCACATCACTGTTTCATACATAAGATATAGTTTTAATTATTTCCAAAGAAGTGATAATCTTGACAAGATCTCAAGTATCCCTACTCAAAATGGACAGGAACTGAACTTTAGAATTCAAAAACTGAGTATGCATAGTAAAATTGAACGTACTCCAGTAGTGATTCCAGAGTTTAAGAGGAATCAGAGAGACTAGAAGGAGACATAGCGAACTAATAGTTTGACTCATTTAGATATATGGGCTTAGAGTCCTCTAAGATATTTCGATACTGCTTGTAGGAATTAATATTTTTCACTTCTCTTTGCGAAACTGAGATAAGTTGTAGCACCAAATAAATCTAGTTAAAAACTTTAAAGAAGAAATCAATTTTTTAATGGGGTTAAGCTATAGCTGCTGCCATTACTAGGAATGTTATTATCCCACCGATAGTTAAAATAAGTTGTATTGTGTTTCTACTTATTCTTATAGCGGAGTTAAATTGGATATCCAAACTTGTCCGAAGTTCTTAGGAAACCGTATAGTTTTTACATAGAACACAAATAATTATAATTATCCTCATGACTTATGCTAAAAGATATTTCTGTTAAGATTAATTAAACTACAAGTGGGAAATTAAACATTAGTTATAAAATTATGATAGAGAATTACTGCATCAAAAATCTGCAGGTTCTGAAAATTTCTTATTTACTGTTATTTAGGTGAAGGTATTATGACATTTAATAAATATAATGATGAGAGTCAGTGGGGTGTCTTCCTTATTCAAGAGTGAATCCAGTTGTGTTATCATTTTTAGAGAGCAACCTTGTAGCTTTCTTCTTCTATTTTTTCTTGAGTAACTTGTTCCTTACTAGTCTGTCATTTTAGCTAGTTAGATGGTTTGTCTCTTTTGTAAATACGTTAGTTGGCTACTCCAACTCAAACAATGTTAGTCTGGTAGATTTCTTCTTCAGGTGCTTAGGATCAATAAACAAAATAAGGATCAACTTAGATAGCATCAGGATTATTTTCTCTAAAGGATTTTAGGGTAGATTACCGCACACTCTCTGTAAGCACAGGAACTGTATTATTCACATATTAATTTAAGGACAAATTTTAACAATTTTATATTGAGCGAAAGTGAAGAAGTTTTCGTTTATCATGCTAATTGCCTGGATCAAGTTACTGACTTCCAGCTTCTTTTCTTATCTTTAGAAAAGCCCGTTCAATAAAAGTTACTACTCCTGATATTTGTTAACTCGTTTTCTTACAGTCCTGCAACTACGTGGGCACAAAATTTTCAAGCACTTTATTTTGACTGAGAGAAAAAGTGGAATTGATACATGCCGCAAAGTTTCAAGGGCCTAATTAAGCGACTTCTTGTCCTTGGCGTAAAATGAAAAGTGGGGGTCTCTTTCCATTCTTTCAGACTCGCCGTGTTCTTCTTCCCAGTTCCCACTCTCCAACTTATCTCTCACATTTGTGAAACTACTTTACTCAATTATTTAGCTCTCATTTTATAATTTTTAAAAATATAAAATTTTGACCCTGTTTGTTTTAGTCGGCAAGTAATTGTGATGAATCTTTGTTGCTATTAAAACTTTAGCTTCTGCTTGATTGATTTTTATCTCATGATGTGGAAGAATTTGGATCTTTCTCGAATTCAAATAAGTTTGCGAATTCAGCGTTGGCTTAATTCCTACTTATTACATTATCATTCTTATAAATAAGCATATATCTTTTGAGGGTTGCTTGCTGGTTTGTTTAATTCTTTCTTCAAAGATTCTTGTGAACTATGAGGTTCTTTTACTTTGATATTTACTGAGTTGTTGTTTTAGGAGAGTATTTTTTATGAATCTGAGTGCCTTAAAGACCAACTCATTCTATAATATTATAATAATCTATTAGTAGATTTTTAAGAATTGAGACTGTTTTTGACAAGTTTTTTTACAAAGTACTGCTCCTGAATATCCTTTAGAATAAATTAAACCAGGACAGTAAGGATACTAAGCATACCTCCAAACTTTGTAAAAGCATCAAACACTGTTTAAACTTATCGCTTGTGGATATAGTAGTAGGGTGATGCGCTGACTTAGTAAATTAGAAAGAACTACATCCCTCCCATTGATATTTACCCATATTTAGACACTTAGTTGGAAAAAAAGTCAATGCTGTAGAATTATTGCTCTTTCGATTCGATGTTGTAAAATATAGAATCTTTACTCTCCAGAGTATTACTAGCTGCTAGTACGTTGAACTATTAAGGCTAAAATATTCAAATTAATATTAAGTGATGTCAGTTATAGAAACGGAGTACTGAGAGTTGAAGGAGTATTTGATGGGGTTTTAAAAGTCATCATTGTCAAAGTATTAGGAACTAGTAAGCATCTGAATCTATAACTCATTTGCAAATTCTTTTATCTCATCCTAACTCTTGCAGGTTTTATTCTAGTTAGGGAAGTAAGACTGAAGAGTATAATCGTCACACTAAAACGCATAGTAGGTGATAGTTGTATATTTCTGATCTTACTGCGAAGTTCCGCTACTCCCAATAGTCCAGTTAAAATTCTTTGGCAAGCACAAAAACTAATTGTAAATGTTGAATTTTTCCTGGATATCTTTATTCCCAAAGAAGTGATAATCTTCACAAGATTATATTATAAAAAACCTAATTAATGATTCCAACTTTCCCTGTTGGTATGAAGATGAGGAGCTAGCGTAGTCGGATTCAGTATAGATATAGTAAAATTGAACATATTCCTATAGATCTGCCAAAGTCATTTCTGTATTTATCAAACTAGAGGGAGATATAGCGAATTGATAGTTGTCCTAGGTGAGTTAAATTGGCTTAGAATCGTCTAACACATCTCTAAAGAGCCGAACTGAGTTAAATTAAAATTTGAGTTAGTGTTTACGACTACTCTCCTTCCCACATCTATCAGCTGCAAAATCAGATAACCAATCATCTAATTTAATTAAATTAAAACCAACAACGCTAATTCTCATAAGTAAAGTCATGATTCCCCCTACTATAATTTATAAATTTCACTATCGTCTTGTGCTTTTAGTTCTTATTGTATCTAAACTGAATTGGGTAGCCAAATTAGTCTGTCTTTCGCATCCACGTCTTCAGCTGTCTTTTTATTTGCATCTTTTTTGAACCCAAAGAAAACTTGAAACCTATTAAAATTTGTGTGTATTTATAATTTCTAAAATGATGTTTTGATTATGGAACTTAATCTAGAGAGATTAATTTGAAATTGTTTAAAAGATTGATATTATTTAATTAATAGTTAATCTTTTGTAATAAATCACTATGTCTTCCCTTTCACAGTAAGTAATCAGCAAATCACTTTCAACTTAAAAACACTATCACAACAGAATCTTAATCAAATTCATTATAGAAACCATCCTAAACTCGAAGTTGAGGTTTTCCATTTCGATCAGCAGGCCTGGATCAATGCTGAAATCAGAGATGTTGTCTCCGACCATCATGGTTCAAAGCTATTTCAAGTCAAACTTCAGCATCCCCAATTGTAAGCTCGACTAGGAATTCATAATATTGATGTAGTGGCGGGATTGAGCAATCATTCAACCCAAGCCAAGTTAGGTACAGGACCAGCGTTCCCCCTATCTCTTCAGAACAAGGCTTCCAGAAGACTGATATCGTAGAAGTCTACTCGCAGCACAACAAAGTTGAGGCAGACCCTAATGATGGGGAAAGAGTCTACGGATGGAGAAAGGCTTCTATCTCCAATATCAAAGGTAAGTCAAAAGATTTTTAAATTCACAACTTAATCTTATCTTCTTGCAGGAAACTATGCCTATCTCGAGTTTGAGAAGAGCTATCATCCCGACTAACTCCCTCAGATCTTCAGAACTGACTGCATCCGCCATCTCTATGAACAACAAGGTCCCAGTTTGGATGAGTTTGCGAGAACTGAGATTGCGATTCCTTTTGAGTTGCTCAACTACATCACTTCTTTCATTCATTTCTCACAGCAAGCTGAACTTCAAAGTTTCAACGAGAATCTTAAAACCATCATCAGAAACACCCAAGTATATGGCATTAATTTGAGTTCCGACCATTCAAAGATCATCATTCTTGGGCCTTCCGAAAAACTTAAGCAAGCTTCTTTTGCAGTCGAGGTCTTTTTGAATCATCAAAGACATTATAAATTTTCAGTTTTACTTTTAATAAGATAGCTATAGATTAAAGAAAATGGACCTCAGTCCTAGGCACTAGCCCAACCTCTTGTCCAATCTCATTTTTAATTTAAGCTCAGAGTTAGAAGAGATTCAGCAAACAAGTGAAGGTTGACTCTAGTACAGTAGGAATGATCATCGGCTAGATGGGTTTAAATATAAAACGTTTGTCTCAGACCTATAACGTGAACATCATAGTTTCAAAGCAGGACAGAGAAAACACTTCTGATTTCCGCATTGTGACAGTTGAGGGTGACTCTATGCAAGATATCGATGCTGCTATCAAGGAGATTAACTTCCAGAGAGTGTCTATCGATATCGAGAACGAGTATGTGGATCATGTGTGTGGCCTTAACGACTCTAACCTTGACTTCATGGCACCAAATCAGGAGTTATCACTCTGAACGTGGTGAAGAACACATAGAAGAACTGCTACTCTTTGGTTGCTGTGGGTCTTCAGCACTAGATCGAAGATCTGAAGATCATCTTTGACTCTCACATGACTTACTACGATCAGATCAACACTCTGAATTTAATTTAGAAATTGTGAAGTAGTAGGCAGCTCATGAGATCAAGAACATCATCCATAACTCTGATTCTAATGGAGCACAGAACCATCCTCAGAAAAATGGTTAGGCTAAGCAAGGGGCCAATCACCAGCAGAGCAACGGAGCGCACTCCTAAAAAAAGAAGCATTGATCACCAGCAAATATCTTTATGAAATTGATTGAGCGAATACGAATAATTTATAATCTAGAATATTCTAATTCCCCAGTTAATTAGCAAATCATCTTTTAAAGCTCAATCTATAGTGAGAGAAAATTGATAAAGTTTTATAATTTAAATTCTAAAATGATATAGTTTTCAATGAGAAGCCGACTAGTTTAAGTTTTGGCTATTGTTTGTTGGTTGATGATAATTGAAGGGTAGAAGTGCCCAATCCTTTACTGCTACGAGGATGACGTGGATATGACAGATCTTTGTTTTTACGCAGGAAAGACCACTGGAGATAATGGAGGACAATCAGGTCTCCTCTCTATTTTGAAATTGAAGTCTTGTGATGCTGCTTCCAGTATGTTTTGCTAAATTGGAACAGGCGAATATGCTTGGATCGACACCTACCTTTAATTCCTCAAAGTATTCCAGCCAAAGAAAACTCTAGGCTTCTCTGACTCTCAGTTCTACAACAAACTTACTCAAGCCTCCTGCAGATTGAAGGGAGATAAAAATAATTTAGATATTTTATCCACTAAACTATGGGCTGGAAGGAAATGCCTCTACGACTATTAGTTTACATTTATTTAAGTGCACCAATAGAAACTGCGATCCTGATCTAAACATTTGCATTGGATGGTCAGCAGGTTAAAGTTGCAGTGATCACTCAGACTGCGATGCTGATCTCGCCTGCAGAGTAGCCACTATCTGGCCATATGCCTCATCCTGCCAGCCCAGAGGAGAAGTATTACATCAATAATTAAAGTAAAGTAAAGTAAAGTAAAGTAAAGTAAAGTAAAATTTTAGGAATATAATTAATAATCAATTTCTTAAAACAGCACTTATCGTACTGAATTAGAAAATCAGTTATTATCCTATGTAACATCAATAATTAATTAATGAAGTACTCATTTTGCTTGAATGATTATGATTGCAAAGCCAGAAATTTCTGTTGGAGGACTTCACTTGCCAAAGATAAAATGTGCCTTGAAAAACATAACGCAATTTGGGGAACTCAATATTACTGGGACAACAATACTTACCCCTCCATGACTAGACAGTCAGTATATTTATTTATTAATTAGAAGTATTGTTCCATGGATAGTACTGTCAAAGTGGATACGCCACTCAACTGAATGGTAATAACTCCATGTGCGTCAACATCACTCAAATTAACGTCAGAGATTTTACCTCAAACTCAACTAATCAAAATATATTATATCTATTGAAATGTGAGCAAGCCCTATTCATGTAGGCCTGGCAAAGATACTTGCGATTACTTAACACCAGATGGAAAAATATAATTCAACTTGACCTGCGAATGCAGTTTAAAGAATGAGTCAACTGGCTACTGTCCTCTACCTGTCATGACTGAAATGCTTATTAAATATTGTATGCAAGTTTACATTAAAGCAATAAAGTAGGTATGGTTTCAAGATACATGTCATACATATGACAGAGACAATTTCTACGCTTAAATAGACTGTGGAGTGGGAAACAACGATAACACTCTATATGATGCTGTTGATAAGAGCTTTATCATTATCAATCAATAGTTCTTATTATATTTTTTAGATAAATACAAATTTATTTTCAATAACCATTATCCTTTCCTACATGATTAGGGAACGTGCATGTATAATGTTCTCCCAGACTCCCCTTTTAATATTTTCATTTGATTTATTACTCCATCTAAAAGTTATTGTCAGCACATTCATCCACAAATGTGAATATCATATCACTTTAATTTACCATCTTACAAATAAATGTGATTTAGTTGAATAATTTTGAAACATTTTAATAATTTATTAGAAATTAGAATAGACCACAAGTGTAATTCTACTGCCACTGACAGACTTAACTATAACAAAGATATAAAGAGCCATGTACTACTAGTAGTCAAATTTTAACTTCCCTTCCAGGGAAATAGACAACCCTTTAGAACAAACTACTTAAAACCTAGCACAAGAGCCCACTGAAAATCTAGATCAAGATAATTAAAAACCTGGGAATAGTGGAACTGACAGATCTTGCTCTGCCCCGCCCAAGTTTGACTCTCAATCACTATTTCTCTATCAGGTACTACTTTAAATTTAAATTCTAAACCTCATCTATTAGGAGGACGATTAGTGGAGTAGGAGTTTCAACAAGGGATTCATACCAGTCAGGATGGATGAAAATTACAATACCTTCTTCTAAAATCTTAGAGTAAGTCTCTCATTTTTGAATCAGAAAATGCTTGTACATCTCATAATGAGAGCACTTCATTTTATTCTCATTAAATTAAGTCAGATTATTTTAAGACAGACTATTTTAGAACGTAAAGAAGTTAGAAAACTAAGATACAGGGGAAGACTCATCGCCTCTTTTCTAAATGCAGCAAAACGTTACTCCTTAGTAACTAATTACTCAAAATGTTGAAAGCAAAATTCATCTTCCCACTAATTCAACAGCTTCTCATTCCGTCCGACTAGAAAATATGATCAAGAACTACTAAGCACAAGATACCCGCCCACTCTTTGGAAGACTATTAAACTCCTTAGGCATTGCTACCAGAGCCGATAACAGCATTTGACGAAGTTGAATTACTCAAGCAACTTAAGTAAAAGAGGCTGCCTCCTTCGCATCTTTAGCAAAAGTCCAACAACGTATCGCAACCCTCTCTCATCAATCTTTAACTTTTACAGCAGCAATAAATATCAGAGCTTTCTCAAATTAACTCAGGTGGGGGACTACCTAATAAGATTATCATATCTTAAAATATGCAAGCACCCCAATCAAATGTCTCAAATTAAAACTCCATTCCAAATCAATTCAACTCTTAGAATAAGCAAGTATCACTTCAGTAGCAACTTTAAGGGCAGATAGGCGCTCTCTCTATTTAAGATCAAAGTAGATAAGTTGTCATCCAGCTTCATATTTAATTTATTAAAGCAAGCCAAATCAAATGAGAGTGCAAATTCAAACTCCCCAGAGGTGAGACTCAGCAGTTCCAAGATATAAAAAGTAGATGCGTAGAACTTAATTAGAAGGCGTCACAGACTTTCAACCATATCTAGTGATCTTAATGACGAGCCTAATGATTTAATTTGTTATTCTCCCACAAGATAAAGCTTCAATCAAAGAAGACGAAAATCTTCAAACTTCGATATGCTAAACAATCCCTTCACTTACTAAGACTATATTAAGAGCTACCTAGATGGAATAGATGAGGAGGAGGAATAGAAATACCCTCAAGCTCCAGCCAGTAGAAAGAGAACAAGGTCTAGCAACTTCTTAGACAAGAAACAAAATCCCCCACTTGTAGAACCAGAGCATGCAATAGAATCGTTATTGTTTATTATATGGTCTATTTATAATCATTGGGCTAAAAGGTATCTGCTCAAATCAAACAGCAAAATACGCAAATATCCTCCCCTAGCTTGCAATTTTAGCAATCAGCTCAAGTGATAAAGGACAGTATTCAATCTTATTAGCTTCAGAAAATAAGTTCCTCTAATTTACACAATCTGGATGACGTATCTTCTAAAATAAGCGCTGAAATAAGAGCTTCTTCTCTGACTCAATCTCCACAAATTTCATACTAGCTTTCAAGAAATCTTTCTAACTAAATAAAGAGAGGACTTAATTTTATATCATACATATCTTTTGAGTTTATGAGTAATATAAAAAGCTTGAGCAATAAGAGAGTAGTTAGATGTACTAATAAATTAAGCATAGTGAAAACCAGGCATTCATTTTACCGCCAAATCAGAAAGATATGAATTTAACACCTCTTCTTGGATATTGCCCAAATTAATAAATCTTACCAGCATCTTAATTTCCAATGGATTAGAGTCAACTATTCTAGCAGTAATTGCTTCTTTAAAATAGTCTAGCTCAGCAAAAATAATTCGATTTACAGAGTTCTTTAAATCCCCAACTCAATTCTTCTGCTCATTTGAACTAACAACTGATAAACCATCAGTATA
>JAJKFJ010021651.1:0-11641 GCA_027382625.1 Tetmemena sp. SeJ-2015
ACTCGGGTTTCCTAAGAAACACAGGGAGAAAAAATGGCTGAGTTCGTAAGAGGATAAAGAACCTTAAAGATGGTCCAGCTAAGAGGCAAGCACGATAACCTTGAAAAAGGTTAAACAAAAGAGGAAGCAAGAGGAGAAGAAGGGAAGATTGAGTTAGAACAGAACCCTTAGTGTATGGTATCGAAAATTTTCAGCTAGCTCAAAGAAGACTCTTGCTTGAGATTGTAATTTTGGGGGAGTGTGTTAAAAATTTTCCCTCCACCTTGTGATGGAAGCGAAGAGACAAAAAGAAAGTATGCTTACAAGTTTTCCCTTACAAACCCTTGTAAAAAAAGGAAGAGGATCTGGTTGCAAGCTGCATTAGAAAGGGGGAAAAAATTGGTTAAGTTTTTTTCTTCTTTCAAAGAAAATTCCCCCTTTTGTTTAAATGGAATCCAAAGAAATTTTCTCGCAGAGGAACAATACAGCCCCTACTTCTCCTATCGTGGGGGTAGGATTCGAAGGGGGGACTGCCGGTTAAAAGAAAATAGAAAATTAAACAGGAAACTTCTAGCCCAAAATTGAAGGGAAAAATAGAATGGGTAAGGAACTGCGGCTATTTCCCCATAGAGACGGAGGCTCAAGGGTTCAGTGCAGGGGGACATTTGGTCTATAGTTCAACATACTTGAATGCGATAAAAAAACCCAGGGGAATCTACTATGTGAATGAAGAATGCAATAATTGCAACGGGACATTGAAAAGATCAAGGTATCAAAACCCTTTAAAAAGTTATAAAAAGTAATAATCGAAAGAAACCCTAACACTCATTATCTGAGTAGGAAGAAAAGGATAAAATTCGAAAATATGAACAGACGTCAAGTCACCTTCCAGAAGATTTTAATTTCCTTTTGGGGTTAAAATTTTAAAAAGATTAAAAAAAATTAAAAAACACAACTTATTTCCTTTCTTATAATATTATGGTTTTGGGGGTTTTAAAACCTATTTTAATTTTAAATTTGATTTGGTTGAGTAAGATTATGATCGGCCATACTTTGGGGTGGTGAACAGTACTTTATCATTGAAAGTGATACTGGTAACGTTTTTGCCAATCTTAGTAGGGTTTGTATCGTTTCTTCTGTGGCTTTTGATAAAGTATCTGATTAATACTAATGCAAGAATCCACCTCTCACAGATACTCACCATCAGTTTCTATATGGTTTACCCTTCGGTTATTCTTTACAGCTTTAGAACAGTTTTTTTTACAAGAAAATTGATGCAACTCAGCGACTATTATATCAATTCTAATCAAATAGAAGAAAAAAAATTTAATCACTTTTCAGCTATTGAATTTTATAACCATTATATATTATAAAAATGATGATGGTAGCCAGATATAGGTTTTTAGATGTTTAAATATATTATCTTTTTACTGATTTTATTGATATTGTTTGATTTGTAAATTGAAAGAGAGGGATTAGAACACTCCTATATAGTTTGCAACTTTGCATTGCCAAGCTTTATCGTTTGGGGAATAGGACTTCCTACCATGGCTTACTACTTAATATCTCTACAACTTAAGAATAGCAAAATATACCTACTGAACCAAAAATATGAGTTCTTAACTTAAGGATTCAGAATATAATTTTACTTTTGGGAAATCATATTACGTAATTATTACTTATCATTATATTCGATATTTAGGGAATAAAAAAATATCAAGAAAATTCAAATTTACATTGCTAGTCTGAAAAAATTAATAGAGTGCGGAGAAAGTTTGATCATTTCATTATCTTAGTCTCTTACTTTTTAGTATCTTCACTTTAGAAAAAGATCACTTCCTCTCTATTAGGATTTATAGTGCATCTTATTGAATTTACTCTAAATTGACAAAATAAATCTGTGAATAAGTGATTTTTTATAAATTCTATCAGACTAAAGAGTAAGATGAAGCGTTCAGTTTTAATAAATTGATTTCACAATTAATTTAATTATAAAGAATAAATTTAATTATAATTTGCAGGAATTAATTTAATAGCTAGAATAATAGCTTCTCGAAAACTGCTACCACATTTTATACTTTTCATTACTCCTCAGCTAGGAATCGTAATTTAAGCTCTTCTCGTAGGTTTATCTACAAATTGTTAATTAATGTTTGTATCTTTCTAAATTATTTGGTGGTTTCTTTATTTAATTGATTTGTAGTTTCATGTTTGGTAATATGTTTGCGAATCCTTTCTAACTTTCTGAATTTTCTCTATAGCTTTTTTTATTTTTATTTGAATAAGTTAAGATCTATTTATTTATTGAATAATTGACAATCTGTCATTGATAGTGCAGATTCTGACTATTTACTTTGGGCTCTTCCTTTAAATAAACAAGCCCGATATTATAAATACAATTAGATGATCACTACTAACTTTATTTCAGAGTGACTTAACTTATGAACTTAGCTGTAAGTAAATTGATTTAATAAATTAAGGTGCTATTTAATGAAAATGGGTTTTCAAAGAGGTGGCCAAAAAAGTAACTGTTCAACATTGAGATAAGATAAGGAACATCCAAAACTACAAAATACTTGTATGAATGTGAGGAAGATTAAGTTTAAATGTAAGTTAACATTCCAAATAATGTTTATATTAGATCACTAGTGAGAATCAAATTTATTAGAAAAATGGAAGCCACTCTAAGCTTATAGAACAATTACAAGTTCCCCATAAGCATGCAAAACTCAGTCCTATGATTCAATTTTCAATGAGAATGCAGGGAATTAAGAAATTGTTAACGCAAATTCTTGTCAGATTGCATTTTCAGCTCTATATATAAGTATTTGAAAGTGAATTTCGCTGATCATCTAATTGTATTTGCCCCATAATTAAAATTTAACATTCATATTTCAATTATAAATTAATTTTTAGAGAGTTGGCGAAGAAGCCACTGAGACAGTGGCGGAAATTTCAGCATAACTTTAAAAGAAGAGTAGAAAGTTTTGTTTTCCTCAGCTATCTTGGTGGTAAACAGCTTTTACTTTGTAGTTTGGATTTTCTATTTCCTAAAGCATTTAAGATTTTACTTCCTGAAGAAGAACGCTAAACTCTACTTCTTACTTGCCAAGTGTCAAATGCCCAAATTCTCTCATCAATTCCTAAAGCAAAAGGCAGAGCAAATTGAACAAAAAAAACTGCTAGAGTCTGAGTTCCGCAACCTCACTCAAAACATCATCAAACTATATGCTAATTAAGGAATCAACATCACTACTATTCTAACAAATAAATTTGGGAATTGCTTTTTTCAATTATTGAGATTTAAATTTTCCACTTTAAGATATTTAGTAACTTCCTTAGATTGATACTTTTATTGGACTTTAACATTTTAAGAGAAAGCTTTAAATAATATTTTATAATATATTTTCATCTTCCTTAATTGTTAATTGTTATTGGGAAAAATATATTTTGTGTATAGTGCATTGACTAAACTTAAGATATATACAAACAAGAAAAGAATCTTACATTTCTTGCGAAAGTAATAGAGAAAGCAAAGAAATATTTGAATTTTCAGAATTATTTCCAAAAATACTAATTTTATTTCTAAATCTCAATTTAAAATTTAAATTTAAACTAAGATCTTACTTTAAAATGTTATTTTGGTTTTGTTAGTATAAACTGATAAAATCCTATAATTTACTTATTTTTCTGTAACTTTTTAATTTGTAAAATTGGAGTACGCTGTTTTTTTCTGGTAAACATAAATTATTTTAGCCTTAATTGAATTCTCAGCGTTTTATAGCATGCCTAAAATTTGATAAAATCTCTGGTAATTTAGAAATAAAGAAAAAGAGTTATTGAATTTTAGAAAACTTTTTATAATTGAATAAAGTAACCTTCCCATAAGACTAGAGATGCCAGTTTATCGCAAAAAGAAATTTATCAGTGATCCTGAATGTTCAGATTGCTCAATAACTATTCTAAAAATAATTCTTATTTCTACCTTCAAATTCTCCTAAGAGCTGTTTAGCAAACAGATATCTTGATAATAAAAAATATATTCTCCACAAAAGAAATATAATTAAAATTTAGCTAAATAAAAATAGATTCACCATTTATAGAAATATGAAACTATTTCATAAAATAAAATTCTCTATCTATTCAAAATAAACCTTGGATTTAAATATCTCATAGAGCTAATTATAAGTTTTTTGTGGATAATTAGAAAATAAATTGAATTAAGAAACAAAGTTACTTATAGTTAAATTAATTTGTCTTACTAGTAACAACAAAACAAATTTAATAGAATGTTATAGCTTCAAAGGATAAACACAGTGAAGATAAGGCCAGAGATTTTTCTGGTCACTTTGCTAATTTGCTTTACATAGAACTCTCTAGTCAATGGAGATGCCATACAATACACTAACTAGGTATTTGATTCACAGTTTTTTTAATCAAGAGATACAAGAACCATCATTTCTTTAAATAATAAATATATATATCTTAACAACAAGTTTATTTACTAAAGAAAATTATAATTAATTAGATAAAAGGCATCACAATAATTTAAAAAATGAGTGTTAATAAATAAGTTCAAAAGTATTTTTTATATTTTTAAATATATATTAAATTTTAAAGTTAAAATTCAGGACGCACACGACCGGCACTAGGCACCGGGTGCCCTTTCCCTGAAGGCTCTCTGGTTTGGCAATCCATTGGCTGGTGGGTGAGTGCTTAAAAGAGGCAAGGGATAATGGCAGCCGAAGCCCTGGGGAAGGTGGCTGAGCTGCTCACTGGAGAGATAATCAAAGGTGAGTGGTTCCCACTCACCCTCCTAATCCTTGTAGGCGTGGAGGGATGTGATCTATGGGCAAACACTCAGTCATCGCTACGGAGCAGCGACTTGCTCTCGGTCCGAAGCTACCGGATTTTTTTTCTCCTTTTAGGTTTTTTTGGATGGTCAGCAAAAGCCGGGGGCTTCTGCTCAGAATGTGAGGTGGGTGCCACGTGTTTAATATCTCTATTCGGCTGGTAGGTTTGTGTGCGTCAGATATGTTCGTCACAGCAATATCATTGACGTCACGGCCTATCTTATTTATGCTGGGGGCCCTTTAATTCCCTTTAATTATTATTATATTTTTAAATAAAATTTAAATGTCCCATTTATAATAACTTGAGCAAAAAAAATTTAAATTGTGATTTTTGTTTTAAGTGTTGAAATTTATGATTTAATAAAGAAACCTTTTATGAGTAAAAAGCAGTTATACAATTACAGAAAATGATAATTATAAAATTCAGAGCTATAAAGTTATAATAAGTGCTACTGTTATATATTAGTTATTTCGTATCCTTAGCTGACTTATTTGTGAGTAATAATTTGATTATGAAATTTACTCTATTCATTTTATTGCATAATAAAGGTGCAGTTCGTAGATAAAATTATTTATAAAATAGAAATGATAAACTTTCAGAAATATAAATTATTTTTAATAGATTTCCTCAAACAATGCCAATGTGTCTATTCTTATTTCAAACTGCACTTTTGAATGTCTCTCATCCTCACCTTATTTTTTATAACTTATAAATTATATTGATTGAACCTTCAAGCATTTAAAATTTCCAAATAACTTAGAGTGAAAGCCAATAGCTGTCAGACACTCTCTTCCTTATTTAAAATTCAGCTCAAGTCGTTATTGAAAAATCCACTTTTAGAAATTGCTATTTGGCATAATTCGGAGGTATTTTTAATTTCTAAAACTCAAGTGTGTCGATAACTGATACTATCTTTGAAAATAATGCTGCGGTGTATGGGGGCTCTATATTTTCTCAAAATAGTTCCATCTCGTTCACCAACACAAATTTCACGTCTAATTAGGCTTATGAAGGAGGGTCTGTCTATTTATTGGGGCCAAATACTATAATCTTTTCTAAAGTTGGTGTAAACAAGTCCTACGCATTTAATTAGGCAGGATTTTTATCTTCATAATATTACTTCCCTCCAAATATATACTCTAATCCTCAATAAAATAACCTATTAAAATTGATTTAAAGTCACACTTTTGATTTATTTTAATATAAGATGAAAGTTACTATACAATTTTATTGCATGTCTGTACGAAATACTATCGTAGTTGCATTTACTATAAGATGTATGTTTCCCAATGACTAAACTTAAATGAATTCCAAAAATCCAATTAGAAAAGAGCTTATAAAGAAAGTTAAAATATTTCCATAGAATAATCAGGGATTCTATAATTAGTAATTATATTGAAACTAATTTAAAATATAGACTATTTGGCAATAAGTTCAGGAGTATATACTTCTATAATTTAAGGGTCCAAGCTTTAGATATTTTAATCTATTGCAAAAAATAATGCAGCCGCTATTTATCTTAATAGCACTAACCTCTAATTCTAATTAAGCGACTCTGAGATTAATGAAACGTATACCTCTTCTTCTGGAGGAGGGAAAGATCTCGCTGAAATATTTGGTATCTCTGAATCCAAGCAAGTTTATCTTGACAAAATAAAAATAAACTTGAAGCTCTAGTATCCCTCCAAAGTGCTGAAAAGTTTAATTTAAGCAAGTTCAAAAAACACTATTGATTTGAGGATTTCTAACTCCTAAATAAAGTTATTTGACGATTTAGTTATATTCAATAGCAATTATGATTGCCAAACTATGAGCAGTGACTCGTTTTTGAATTTCGGTAGCTCAATTATATCAGCTCAGAACGCTACCATAACATCTCTAGGAAATTTATTTTCTAAAATGCCGTTTCAACAAACAACAGCTATATTCAACTTGTATAACTCTTCTCTCTCGGAAGATCAAACAACATTCAATGAAATTGCTTCAATGAATGGATCCCTGAATCTTTGCGATAATTGTGGCCTAGTTAACTCGAGAAATAGTATAATTAGCAATTTAATCAGCTGCACTGGCGCTTCATTAATTTATTATACCAGAGAATTTAATTAGAATTAGAGAAGGTTATCAATCTAAGATTTAAATAATTTTTACTCCATTCAATTTAATATAGAATTAAATGCCTTTTATCCTTAATTTTGTGTGTGGGAGCACTCAGTTCAGAGTTATAAGTGGCACAAGTTTTAATGGCTAAGATGATGATTAGTGCACTAAACAAGGCTCTCTACTGATGCATGCTATGAAAAAATTAAAGAAGAAACTCATATTAAATTTAGATTGGCTTCGAAAAAACTGCAGATCAGGTATGCTTTCGGGATTTCAACTGCCAAAAGGGCAGCTGCCTGTTTTTATTTTAATAAATCACCGAATTTGAATTAAATTCTCAACTATAATTATAGATGAATATATTCTCTAAAACCTAAATTAGATATTGCAATATAATCACTTCAAGTAAGAGCTTGAAATGCCAATTAATTTTATTAGAGTATGGCTAATTTATTTAAATTAGTAGATCAGCTTTGATAAATGTTATAAATCGATAAATAAAATAAATCACTATTAAATCTCATCTATAATTGATAAGATAGACAACAATAAATTAGTGATTTTTATTCCGAGCAACAATGATGAATCTTTGCAATGAGAACTATGACACAACTTTCAATATGTAGAATGTTAATTTATTTTGATTGTCCTTTTTAGTTTTGAAATAATTATGTCAAAACGTTATAAATAAGATAAAGCAAAAGTTTCTCTTCTATTAATTTAGTATATAATTATGAATGAATTTAATTATCTTATAAATTATGAGCATTGAAGAAGATGTGAAAAAAAGTATAATCATTTTTTGGATTAAAATACATCTCGAAACTTAAATTATAGAGATAACTATATAATGATGGTTGATCATAGAATAATCCTCTATATTAGGTAAAGAACTTGACAAATAATAAATGAATATAATTTTATTGGTCTTTATGGGGGGGGGCTTTCCTCGACAGTAAAATTTTATTATGAATTGAATTAAGATAATAAAAAAAGTATTTTTTTAGCTTAAATCTCATTCTTCCAGATATAGAGGGCAGTTTGAACATTAAAGGTTTCAAATTTAAATCGTAATTCATTCATTTCTAGGTCAACTACGCATGAATACTATATTTTAAGCTATTTTTTCTCTATTGTAATATAAATTCAAAGTATAATTTCAAACTTTTGCAACATTTAAATTTAAAGAAAATTTGTTTAATGAATAGGAGACTAATTCTGCAATTTAAAAAGGTATTTTTCTTTGGGCTTATAGCTGAAGCATAGTTAAGAATTAAAAAAATGTTGCAAAAGTTTGAAATTATACTTTGAATTTATATTACAATAGAGAAAAAATAGCTTAAAATATAGTATTCATGCGTAGTTGACCTAGAAATGAATGAATTACGATTTAAATTTGAAACCTTTGATGTTCAAACTGCCCTCTATATCTGGAAGAATGAGATTTAAGCTAAAAAAATACTTTTCTTACCTTAATTCATTATAAAATTGTACAGTCGAGGAAAGACCCCTCCCCGTCTTTATTCTTCAGTTAAGAGTATATTAAATACTAGTATAGAAAAATATATAATTTAAAATCTTCTAATTTATGACTTTATATAATTTATATAAACTAAAGAGTCTATTTTTTAATTTAGAAAGTGGTTCTTACTCTAGTTTGATTCTTAGGATAAACAGCTTATAAATTTTAAATCATTATTAAGCATGTATTGTTCATTTTTAAGCTGCTTTACAATTTTGATAAAAGTTACTTAAAAATTTCAATGAAAATTAAAACTTAAAAAAATATTTCTCAAAAAGCTCTTAAGGTCACATAAAATGTGCTCTAAATAAATAAATAAATTAAAAAAGAAAATTTTTTAGAGGACTGCGATTCTTCTATTTTAGACTGATTCCATTTTATAATAAACCAACAGGGTGACTTTTTTATATAAAATGTTTCCATCACCACCCAAAGCCCAAGCAACTTTTAATATCTTATTAATCTCAAATAGGATAATCCCACAAACTCAAATTTCACCATAAGGAATATTACTCTGCAAGATAATGGAAGCATTTTTGAAACAGGATTGCTAAAATTTGAGAACTCTGCCTCCGTTTTTAATTTGAAAATCAGCGACATAAAAGTTCTTAAGCAATAATACTTATCTACTCTTATCGATGCTGGCGCTTATAAAGATGTTAATATTTCAAACATAGTTTTGATACCTAGCTATATAATGAAGCAATAAAAGTTATATGATTATTATATTGAAGTATAATTAAAACTCTTCTTCTCTATTTTTAAATCCTCTGCAAAACCTTTATTCTATTAGGTAGATCTTCTTGGATTTATCACTCTATCCCAAATCAAAACAAATTTAAGCAAAGGTTTTTTTCAAAGAATCATTATTTAAACAAATTCCTGTAATTGTGCGATAAATCTTTAATAAAATGATTCGTTCAAATATTTATCATAGACTTTTATTTATAATAAATTCAATTAGTAAATATATTTTTAAAGAGTCCTTATCGATCCTATAAAAATGATTTGAATTAAAACTTCTTATAAATTATGATTATGATTCTGGAATATTGAATATCTTTGGATTCAACAACTTAAATGTGAAAAATGTGAGCTTACAGTGCTCATCTTATTAAGCGACTGATATGGAACTAAGATCTGGATATTTTTAGAATGGGTCAATGATGCCTATTTATTATAATTCTTTGATAAGGGCTGTGGGATCCTCTTTTGGAAGAACTTTTTCTATGTGCTCTAAGGACAGAGCAAACCTCACTAGCTGTGACAGTTACTAAGTAGTGTTGGATTAAATATAATTATCAAATTGTTATAATTTCCAAAATGGAGTTGTACTCTAGTGCAAATCCTGCCAAAACCTCACAATTTAAAATTCCATCTTCAAATATATTTCAAAAATTGCTGACTACCAAGGAGGGGAAACTAGTTTATTTCAGACTGATGATTTCTTAAAAAACTATACTCTTCTTAATAGCTCTTTTTCAAACATTGTTTCTGAAGGCAACCTTATTTTAAAAATATAAATGCTTGTAGGAAGAATCATGATTAATGGTTGCTAATTTTCTAATATTCTTTCAAATTATATTGAAAGGAGGACTCATAGGAGTACCCCCTATGAACTAGATGAAGTCTAATTATGATATACTTATTGTGAAGAACTTAATGAAAATTAACTTTTGGGGGGGGCCTTTCCTCGACAGTAAAATTTTATAATGAATAAAGGTTAAAAAAATATGTTTATAGGGCAATTTCCGCTCCTAAATCTTATTCTTCCAGTTATAGAGGCCTGTTCGAACTTCTAAGGCTTCAAATTTTAATCCTAATTCAGCCAATTAGAGGTCAGATTCACAGAAATAAAATCCATATTTTAAGCTATTTTTTAGCTATTGCAAAATAAATTTAAAGTGCAATTTTGAAAAAGAGCAACATTTTTTGAATACATCTGATTAGCTATAAGCTCAAAGAAGGTATAGATAAAAAAAAGTTGTAACTTTGGCCTCTTAATAATGAATTAAATTTTGTTTATATAAAAATGTTGCTCTTTTTCAAAATTGCACTTTAAATTTATTTTGCAATAGCTAAAAAATAGCTTAAAATATGGATTTTATTTCTGTGAATCTGACTTCTAATTGGCTGAATTAGGATTAAAATTTGAAGCCTTATAAGTTCGAACAGGCCTCTATAACTGGAAGAAAAAGATTTAGGAGCGAAAATTGCCCTATAAACATATTTTTTATAACCTTTCATTATAAAATTTTACTGTCGAGGAAAGGCCCCCCCCAAAATGATAATACAAATTTTGACTATTATGGTTCACTATTCTTGAATTTAGCATTAAACTTGCTTTAATTTTATAATCAGAAGATAGGTTAAGTCATTGTAAATTAGTTGCAACCAATGAAAAATCAATGATGTTCAAATGAAACTCAGACCAACTTCACCTTATCTAATGTAATCTGCAATAAAACCACTAAAATACAATGCAAAACTTTAGTAAAAAATAAGAGAGAGAGTAAGAAGCGAAATAAAATATGCAATAAAGTTGATTTTAGACACTTTGTTAATTTTTTTTGTTGTTGCAGGAATTGAATATTTTTAATTATAATTTCTTTAATTTTGTGTGATAACTTGAACTATTGGATATCTCAAGTACGGCAAGTAAATATCTTTTTAAACCACAGTACTTTCACTAACATAAGCTCGAATTAAGATGGAGCAGTGCTCTATCAAGCTGGGTTATTTGTTTTGAGAACTCAGATGTTTAATTGTTCCTTCCTTAATGTGACTACGGAAAAGGCTGGTGCGGTCTTAAAAATTACTGGAACTGACTATGGTGGACCTCTATTTTTGAATGTTACTATAAAGAGAACTTTTGCTTATGGTGGAGCAATTGTAGATATAGACCACAGTGCAACTTAAAGCAATTTTTCTGGAGGAAAAGTTGAATGCTTCGCTTCTGATTCGGATTAAATTATAGATGCTTTACAAAAAATGAAAAACTGGTCCAAGATTCCAGGTCCAGTCTTTAGAATACTATATTACAGACAATTCTTCTTTATGGAGCACACTATCTAATTAAAAAATACCATAATTAAATACATTTATTTTTATGGCAAAATATCAAATCTAAAATAATACTTAAGAGTATGAAATAGGGCATTTAATTTCAAATTGAATCTACAA
>JAJKFJ010021652.1:0-33291 GCA_027382625.1 Tetmemena sp. SeJ-2015
GTTTTTTTGTTATTTAGCGAAATTTTTTTTTAAATTTATGATTTCTGCTTATAGTTAAAGTTTCTGCATTGGGATTCCCTTTGTAGGCCTTCAATCTCCTGGCAGTTGGAAAAAATGCGCGTTTGGAGCGATCTAGGGCTCAATCGATAGAGAATTAAAAAATAATAGGACTTTATCCTGTGCGATGACCCTCTATCTGCTCTCCCGATGGAGTTAACTGCGCTTTAATGTGGCAGGTGCCAATATTCATAAATGTAACCTCCTAATAAAATTCCCCTCACAAATTGAGGATTCAGCCAAAGTGCACAGGATCATTGTTTCTCCCCTTGAGATGAGCATTCCATTGATACCCATATTGTTAGGTTTTAGATATATAAATGGTAAGGTTTATGAAATATGCAAATGGTGATAAATATGAAGGTGAATGGAAAAATAATTTTTTGATAAATAGACTTTGGTATATAAAAAAACTAAAAACCTAAAATTATTTGAACTATAATAAGGAAAAAAAACTTTGGGAGAAAAAAAAAAACAAATGGAGCCCCATAATATCTGAGAAACAAGAATGGTTTTTAGAAATTAAATTTTAAAAAGTTAGAATGTTTTAATCACTTTTTTTGAAATTAATTGGGTTTAACTGTCAATTAGTTAAAAAATTTTTTACCCGCGGGGGTTCGAACGACCGTCCTCCAATCATTAACAGACTCAATATAGGAATACCATTGACGGGGCGAAGTCTGATTATGATTGGAGGACGGTCGTTCGAACCCCCCCCGGGTAAAAGTTTTTTAACTATAAATTGACAGTTAACCTAATTAATTTTTAAAAAAAGTGATTTAAAACATTTTTAACTTTTAATTAATTCTAAAAACCATTCGTTCTCAGATTTATAACTCATCTCTAAAAAGTTTTTTTCTATATAGTAAATAATATTGTTTTTTTATATATACCCAAAGTCTATTTATCAAAAATTATCTTTCCATTCACCTTATATTATCACCATTTGCATATTTCATAATACTTGACCATTTATATATCTAAAACTACAATATGGGTATCAATGGAATGCTCATCTCAAGGGAGAAACAATGATCCTGTGCATTTGGGTGAATCCTCAATTTGTGAGGGCAATTTATTAGGAGGTTTTCATTTATGAATAATTGGCACCCGCCACATTAAAGCGCAGTTAACTCCATCGGGAGAGCAGATAGAGGGTCATCGCACAGGATAAAGTCCTATTATTTTTTAATTCTCTATCGATTGAGCCCTAGATCGCTCCAAACGCGCATTTTTTCCAACTGCCAGGAGATTGAAGGGCCTACAAAGGGAATCCCAATGCAGAAACTTTAACTATAAGCAGAAATCATAAATTTAAAAAAAAATTTCGCTAAATCAAGCTTAAATTAGTAATATCAGTAAAGGTTAAGCTAGCTCAAAGCAAGACTTCATGCTTGAGAGTTGTAACTTTGGAGGAGTGTGTTCAAAATTACCTCCACTTGCTAGCAAAGCCGAAGGGGATCCCTTTCATACAAGAAGAGTATGCTTACAAAATCTTCCCTTACGAATACCTTGAAAAAGAAGGAAGAGAGAGGTCTTGAGTCCGCGAACTGACTGTGTTGAGAGAAGCGGGGACAAAAACTTGAAGTAGCTTCATCTTGCGGTGTTCTTATCGATCATGATTACATCGCCATTCGCCTTTCCAAAGGGGAAAGATCACACTAAAAAGAATTTTTCTCAGCACGAGGCGCAACCCAAGTACGACTTACTGCTATTCTCACTGACCTCCGTTAGAGGAGTGATGGAGTTGCATGAGTTGGATTCGTGCACAGAGATCTCAAGCCAGAAAAACATCATGATAAACTTTGAACCAGTCAAGCAATGTCATGACTTCAACAGAGTTGTAAGAAGAGAAAACATAGGAAGCATCGGTGCAAGGAACTGCAGCTACTTCCCATAGAGACAGACTTGGCTCAACGGTTCGATGCAGTGGGACATTTGGTCTATATTTGCTTTCATATTTGAAGCGATAAACCAAAAGGAATACTACTAGTCTGGAAAGTGAAGATGATCCCAATATAATTCGCAACAAGACTTGTAAGAAAAGACAAGGTATCAGAACCTTTGAAAAAATAGTAAACAAAATAATAATCCAAGAAACCTATGAAACCTAACACTCATTTTTCTAGATAGAGGAAGCACTTAAAAGGTTAAAATTCAAAGGGGAATTGAGACAGACGTCAAGGTCACCTTCCTAGAAGACTTTAGATTGCCTGTTTAGGGTTAAAATTTAGTATGATTTTTTTAAAAGAAATTAATTATATGCAACATTTTCTCACTTTCTTATCATACCATGGTGGTTTGGGGTTTTTATTAGCACAACGAGAGTGTAGTTTTAAAATTGCTTTCGCCTTAATTTAGAAAAATATGCAAATGTGCTTAACATTAATATATCTTGAGATGCTTATTGAGGCGTACCGTCCATTAACACCTACAGTATTTCCATAATCACACTACTTGTCTATGATTTTCCATCTCCGCAAATGTTTTCGCATTCATTCTCATTTTGACTATGCTCCTTAGGTTAGATGAATGATCCAAGAGTGGTTCCCTTAGTCAAGCTAGAGACCCGTCCCAGGTGCGTTCGAATCCCACTTTGGATAGGAAGTGGGAAGTTAGGAAGAGTCAGTGTCTTCTGAGGCCCGTTTGAGACCTGAGAATGAAATAGTATTCATAAGAGGCGATGAGAGTGTGAGGAGTACAGCGGCAACTGTGAGAGTGCGGGTTGAGGAGGTCAACAGTTGGGTTCAAACAATGGCCTGACTAAGGGAACCACTTTTGGCTCAGTCATCTAACCTTAGGAGCATAGCCACAATGAGAATGAATGCGAAAACATTTGCGGATATGGAATATCATAGACAAGTAGTGTGATACTGAAAATGCTCTTAGTGTTAATGGACAGTAAGCCTCAATTAGCACCTCAAGGTAAATTGATATTTAGCATATTTGCACATTTGCTAAATTAAGTCGTAAGCAATTTTAGAAGTACACTCTAGTTGTTCTAAATGTGCTAATAGATTTTCTGATATTATAAACCTTTAAGATAGAATCTGAACTAAAAACTATTTAATTTATGCGAGGGCATTTAACGCTACTCAATGAATTAATCATATATTTAAAAAATGTTAAAATTAGTTCTAAAACTATAATATAGTAGATAATTAAACTAAAATAGGTGATTGATTAAAATAATAAATGGAGAGTTGCAACTTCGTGTCAGTTGAAATGAACGATTCACCCCTCGATCTGCAGCTTGTTCGATAGCTCTTGTTTCTTCTTAAGCCATCTCTTCATCACTCTCGGCAACGAGATATGAAGTGCGCAGTTTTAATTAATTAAAATATGGACATGAGTCAAACTTGTGTCGCTTATAACTCTGTATTGAATGCTCCCACACAAAAGTTGCAAGAATGAAAAGTTCTTATAATTTTATGCTTAATCGAATGTGTGTGATAATTATTCAAAATTGGTCACTCTTCAACTGTCACTGATTTATTCCAATTTAATTAATTAATTAAATTAATTCTCTTTTTATTAAATTCTCAACTGTATTGTCATATAAATATTTCACTTTCACTTTAATAATTTACATTTCTTTTCCACTACTATCAATAGATCAGAATTTCTAAAATACAGTTCACTAGTAAAAATATAGGAACCTACATATTGAGATGCCTTATTCTTTGTTTAAAACTTGAATTTACAGAAGCCAAAGCTTATAGTGCGAGTTTCTCCTCAAGGCATTAATTTTTTTAAATTTATCATCTCTAATAAACTCATAGATAATTTGATTATTATTTTAGGTTAAAATAATCTATTTTGAATAAGATTTAATCTAATTAAGATTCCCGAACTTTACTGAACAAGAAAGGAAGGGGCTACCTTGTCTCATGACCCCAATTTTTTAATGAATTTTTTTTAAATCACTATCTAATCTAAAATTTTCCAATACAAATATTTTCTCTATCTTATTTAAATTTGAATTATACATTTAGGCTATATTCATTGTTTTTGAAGATTAAGGAGAGATTCAAAATGTTTTTCTCTAAAAAATAAATTTTTATTTAAATATATTGACTCAAGCTCCCTATTTATAATTATAAGAAATATTAATTCGAAGTAGTCCATTGATTAATTATATAAAATTTGATTTCTTTTCAATTCTTTTAAGCTTTCATAAAAAAATGAAGACAAAAATTCATTTAATTCCTTTAAATGAAATAAGGTTTATACTTCCTCTCTTTTAAATATTTCAAAATATGTTATTACGATAAGAATTTCAAAAATTTAATCCTTCCTTAAAGAAATTATATTGTTGTAAATCTATAGGTCATAGCTAATTTAAATTCCAAAAAATAATGATTATTCTTTTAAGCTGATAATTTTACAATTTTGTAAAGAAGTTCTAAAATAATCTGTTCCTTCTCGTATCCGTTAAAATATTTATTCTTTTTAATAAAAGCTAATATAATTACCAAAATATAGCCTTAGAATCTAAAAATGCTAATTTTGGCCAATTTTAGATTAGATATTATTTTTAAATATCTTATGAAAAATAAGGAAAGGGTCCACTCCAAAGGGATATTTATAATTAGATGTATTTTAATAAAATAATAGCAATTATTATCTACAAATTTCTACAAATGGTGTGTTTAATCTTCCCAATTTTGAACGTATAATATCACTATGAAACTCCAAAGTTTAAATCCAACCACCATCCATCTGTTCAAACGGTTATGTTGAAATTTACTCATCCAAATGGTGAATAGATAACTCAGCAAGAGTTCTAATTTGCAAAAAAATATATTATTTTTTATTTTATGATTAAATGCAGCAAGTTATTTTCAATGGAAAAAATGAAAAGCTTATAAATATAATAAAATGCATAAAAAAATAAAAGTAAGTATATTTCATAAAAGAAGCATAAATGGAAAAATATCTTTCTCACTTTTAAAATATTTTATTTAAAAAGCAAGAAAAGAAGGATCAGAATTTCTTCAAATGGTGTTTACTCTTGCAAAGTTTTTTAAAAATATTTTTTAATTTTTGAAAATTTAAAGAAACAATTAAGTCTGCAAAAGTTTCCATTGACAAGTCCAGCTTTGAGTTCTTTAAGTTTTATTATAGTTTGATATGAATGCGTGATTAAAGATTGACATTTTGATAAATAAAGAGAAAAATAATAGGAGTTTTCTAATTCCAATTTAAAATGAAGTATAGAGAGTGTATGGAAGCATTTTTAAATACAATAGATCAACTTTACTACGCTCAATCTATAAAGTTCCCATTATTTAAGACTGCTCAACAATACTTTTCAACTTTTTATAAACTACTTTGGTAGATATATTTTGACATTTTATTTTTTAGTAGAGTTTGGAAGGCAGCTAACAATTACTCTGAAATTGAACAATGCAGCAAAACTATTTACTATTTGAGTGAATAGAACAAGAATCCCTCTCTTAAAAAATCTTGGCAAGAATCTTTCACTTTTCAGATAGAAAAAAAAGATGAGGACAAGTAGGATTAGAAGAAAAAAATATATCAATATCTAAAATGTTCATCTGACTCATTTATGGTTTTTTTGTTCTAATCATCTTCAATGAAAGTATACTCCTAACTAAGGCCGTCTATTTAAAAATCTTTTATTTATCAATATATCAAAATCACGCATTAAAAATCAACCAATAGTATTTTCTAATCTGTTCCGATTATGAACTTCCTCCACTATATCGCTAGGAACATTTCTTTGAATATCTGAGATAGCTCTATGAATATAGCTTGTAAATTTGTCTCACACTATTAAAGTCAGAGTAGGTTAGTTTGAAAGGAAGTTGCTTTCTTGCGTCCCCTTCCTCAAAATATTTACTTTCTTTTAAATAAAGAAAAAGCTTTGTTATATTGAGAGAAGTTAAAATTACTCTATTCCAGAATGGTTTTGAGATCATATGAGAAGCCATCTGGGTAGATCGAATCCCGGCACCCCTGGAGCCTCGGCACACTACTAGATTCTGGCATTCCCTTCTATTTTCGAGCTACACCACCCGATTTTTAAACTTTGGGAAATGCACCTCCCTCCTTTTTATGGTCAAATTGCGAGAATAAAATAATGTATTTAGTAAAAAAATTTGCCAAAAATGCTAAATATTAAAAGTTTTTGGCCTTTTAATTTCCTTCAGAGTCAAATTTAATAATTTTATATTTTTGTAAAGTAACTAAAAAAAAGCTGCGGTTTTGTATCAAGTTATGCCTATAATAAAAAATTAGACTTTCATTATTACAAATAATGCATTTATTTCTTGTCTTCCTCTACCTTATTGCAAAGTTACATTTTATATATTTATTCAGAAAAATCAGACATTCTAACTTCAAAGAGGAGAGTTTAATTTATATGCAGCTATATTTTAGCTTATTCTAATTTAAATAAAAAAATAAGGGCTCTCTAATATTGAAATCATGCCAAGTTTATTTAACAGTTTTTAAATAGGTATAGTTATTTTATAAAATTAAGTGCTTATCTATTCCCTGCTATCCATGATTAAAAAATAAATTAGACTCATTCGTATGAAGGACTAAAATTAGAGTTGCATGAATGCAATCAGATGCTTAAAAGATGAATTCCGCCAAGAAAATGAAAATAACTATCAAATTTATACTAAATAAATTATTTATAGATAATTTCGAAGAATCTAAAATCATGAAATTTTACCTTGAAGGAAATTTCAGAGGCAAAAACTCTAAATTCTTTGGTTATTTTTGTGTCAATTTTGGACTAAATAAACTTTTTGGGGAGCCCTTTCCTCGACAGTAAAATTTTATAATAAAAAAAGTAAGAAAAAATATGTTTATAGGGTAATTTTCGCTCCTAAATCTGATTCTTCCAGTTATAGAGGTGTATTGGAACATCTAAGGCTTCAAATCTTACTTCTAATTCAGTTAGCTTAAGGTCAGCTACACCTAAATAAAATCTATATTTTATGCTATTTTTTCACTATTGTAAAATAAATTTAGAGTGAAATTTTTAAAGAGTGCAACATTTTTATAGAACCAAACATTTAATTCATGATTAAGTGGCTAATGTTGCAAATTTCAGCTATACTTCTTTGGGCTTATAGCTGAAGCATATTATATATTCAATAAATGTTTCACTCTTTAAAAATTGCACTTTAAGTTTATTTTACAATAGCGAAAAATTAGCATAAAATTTAGATTTTATTTAGATGCAGCTGGCTTCTATGGGACTAAATTAGGATTAAAATTTGAAGTCTTAGATGTTGGAATAGGTCTCTATAACAGGAAGAATCAGATTTAGGAGCGAAAATTATCCTATAAACATATTTTTTCTTACTTTTTTTATTATAAAATTTTACTGTCGAGGAAAGGCCTCCCTCCCAACTTTTTAAAAAAGCAAGTTTGACCATTAAACTGGTGGGAGGTGCACTTCCCAGAGTTTGGAAATCGGGTGGTGTCGATGGAATATTGGAAGGGAGTGCCAGGGATCTAAAGGGTCCCGAGGTTCCAAAGGGTTGCCAAGGTTCCAGTTGAGGCGTTAAGGTTCCAGGGGAGCCGGGGTTCCAGCTACCCAAGCCATCTACTCTTTTGAGGAAGAACGATTTCTTATTGTTGATATCGTAGAAGTTTACTTGAAACTAGTTTTACTGTAAATACTCTAAATTCTTGATCCTGCTATATTTGTTATTTCTTTATAAAAATATTAATAATCTTTTTTCTTTTTTTTAAGAGTTTGAATCCAAAGTCGACACCTAAGTCAATTTTGAGTTCTACAATAGGTTCTTTTGAGTTTGCCAACATAGAATTTAGATACCCTGGCTGATTTTGCATTTCATTTTTTAGACTGGATAATTACTTTTCTCTTTGCTAAATTTATTTTTCTCCAGTTATTGGTGATCTCATTTATATTTTTTTAAAGAGAGTAATTGAAATTATGGACTAATTTATCATTCGGAAGTAATTATTGGAGTGATGGTCTCTCTTAACGCACACCTTAGTGACGCCAGAGTATTCAAGATCACCTGGGTATTTTCGGTAGATGATAAAAGGATTCTGAGTTTGATTTTAGCATTACTGACGTGCATCCTCCTTAACTTATTAGTGAGTAAAGTAGGTCATGAAATAAGAAAATAATTATTTATAATTGTAGATCGGGAGCTGAATAGATTCGTAGTCTAGAGGGCAGAATGCAGCTGCAGGGATCTCCATAGCTTCGATGATAGGTGGTTTTTGCCTAAATATATCAAAATATTTATAAATACAGCCAGAGTTGCACTAGCCCCACGAATAGAGATAAATCCGGTGAGGAAGGGATAGTAAAGTAGAGTAGCACTATTACTATAATCTCATAGAACTCAAGCTTCTCCCTATACTCTTAAGTTTTCTTTCGGTCGATGTCGGTACTCAGATAACACTATAGGCGTTGACACATCAAGGTTTTAAGACAAGAAATAGATATTTATTACATATTATTGCATATATCACGTTAAGTGTATATTAAAAGAGTAGTATATTTAGTTGTTTATCATATATAGGTCATATAGAAATAGGTTATCACAAAATTGAAATATGTTAATTGAAGCGACTTCTTATTATAAACATAGTTTAATTAGTTTCCAAAAATAATAAATTAAGAAAATTAATGGCACTCAAAAGTTTATCTCGTTTCTAATACTCAATGACTAAGCAGATATCAGTTTCTCATTATTGAAAAAAAATCCAAAAATCATATTGGTGGAATCATAGATGATGATAATATTAAGACAATAGAATTTCAATTGCAAAATTAAAAAATAAAATCAAAGTAACATTTTATTCTCAACCTTTGCTTAGTGTCTGTTACTAAAGAGAGGTCTTCTTTCCAAGTGTTTATCATTATATTTGTGGCAGTTGAAATTTAAGATATATCTGTAAATCAATTATATAAAATGGCTTAGCGAACTCTGGAGAATTATAATATCTGAGATCAAGAAAAGTTTTTCGATAAATTTGAATTTAGAAATGATTCATTAAAAGGTTGACATTAAAATTATGTAAAAACATGTAAAACTCCATTCTGATGTAGTAAAACTCCATCTCTAAATTTTTAAAGTAGCCAATCAGAGACTCTGCTTTGCTTAATAATTTATAAAGTCTGATTGGCTACTTTAAAAATTTAGAGATGGAGTTTTACTACATCAGAATGGAGTTTTACATGTTTTTACATAATTTTAATGTCAACCTTTTAATGAATCATTTCTAATTTCAAACTTATCGAAAAACTTTTCTTGATCTCAGATATTATAATTCTCCAGAGTTCGCTATGCCATTTTATATAATTGATTTACAGATATATCTTAAATTTCAACTGCCACAAATATAATGATAAACACTTGGAAAGAAGACCTCTCTTTAGTAACAGACACTAAGCAAAGGTTGAGAATAAAATGTTACTTTGATTTTATTTTTTAATTTTGCAATTGCAATTCTATTGTCTTAATACTATTAATTTAAGCTTGATTTTTGAAATTGTTAAAACCTAATTAGCTTATTAAGGATCAACTTAATGGGAAGGGAGTAATAATAAATAGAGCCAATCCACCCATTAGATATATAGCAGTAAATAAAGATTGAAAAGATATTAATGGGGGTAAAAATTAGTAATTATGACTTACATTGCAGTCAAAAATTTAGAAATGGAGGTTTTTCTCCATCAGACCCCCATCCAACCATTAAAAAATTTCTATATTAATTATTCCCAGGCCCACAAAAAACCCAAAACGTGCACGAAAACTACAAAAAGTCAAAAGTAAGTATTAAAATTTTTTCAACATTTTTATTCCACCTATGATTTTCAGACTAACCCAAAATTTTAATTTTTGGAACTCCATTTGATATAATTCCAACTATGTTTTAAAGTATTCCATAAGGCATATTTTGGGTTTTTGGTGGGCCTGAGAATAATTTATATAATTTTTTTTAATGAATGGGCGCAGGGGTGGGGGTCTGATGGAGAAAAAAATCTCCATTTCTAAATTTTTGACTGCAATGTAAGTCATAATTATTTATGTCTTTATTTAAATTTTTACCCTGTTAATCTCTTTTGCGATTTTTATTTACTATTATATATCTAATGGGTATGGCTCTATTTATTATTCCTCCCTTCCCACTACATTAATTCTTAATAAGTTAATTAGGTTTTAATAATTTCAAAAATCAAACTTAAATTATAGTTGAGAATTTAATGGAAAATTAAATTAATTTATATGAAATTAAAATGTTTTTAAGATGTGGCAGTTGAAGTGTGTACAAATTAAATTATTATTAGACCATTCAATTCAGCATGAAATTCTAAGAACTTTTATATCCTTGCAACTTAAGTGTGTGAGTGCTTAGTCCAAAATTATAAGCAATACAAGTTGGTGTAAATTTCATACTTGAATTTAAATATACTACGCTCATCATATCTCCCTGCTGAGAAGTGCTAAGGCGTTGATTAAAGAAGAAGCAATATTATTTTTTTTATAAGGTATCGAACAAGCTACAGATCAGGGGGTGAATCTGCGATTTCAACTGACTCATCTCTCCATTATTATTTTAATCAATCATCGATTTTCATTTAATTTTTTACTATCGTAATTGTTACAGACTTTTCAATTATGAGGATGTATTATTTCCACCAATGAAAAAAATTCATAATGAGTAAATGAGGTAACTACTCAACCAAAATAATACCATTCAGAATGGTAAATATATATCAGAAGCACTATGTGTTCTGTAAATTGTTTGTCTTCAGGCTTGTAATTAAAAAGGAAGTCTTTTTTTACTGTTAAATTTTGAATCCCTACAATTCTTGATCACCTAATTCTATAGGACCTCATATACATATGATATTTTGCAGGAATAAGTAACTAAATTCAAGTTAATCAAATCTTTGAATCATTCAAATTACAAATTATTTTTTACATAGGATAATAACTGACTTTCTAATTCAGTACGATAAGTGCTGTTTTAAGAAATTGATTATTAATTATATTCCTAAAATTTTACTTTACTTTACTTTACCTTTACAAATTATTTTGATTATCAATAATTTGGTCTAAAATTTGTTACTTAAGCAAATTTGATAAATCAAATCAGCAGAGCCAACTATGAGGAAACTCAACAAATTCAGAAATTAAGGTCTCCATAGATAAATAATTGAAAAAAAATGTAGGATTCGCCTGTGCAAACATCCTGAATTTTTTCTTTTTATTAGATATTATTCATTTCCTCAATTATATGATTTGCTTATTTATAAATTTTGTTTCGCTGGTTTCTGCATTTGTGTTGGATTGTTGCTAGAGTGAGGCCCCTAGAAGAGCTAGTAATCTAATGCTATTTTTAACATATATATATGGATCTTAAAATTGCTCTCACTTAATCTTAAATTCAGTAGCCGATCTCTGATCTGCCTTGAAAAGTCTTTCAGTAAATCAGATCCCTAATTTGCAAAAATTTATTCTCCTCTAGATTCATTATTATACTTTCAGCTCCGATTTTTTTTTTAAAAAAAACTTCTCGGTTTGCTTTTCTTCATCCTGGATGAACGAGGACGAAGCTCTTTTCATCTTTGCTAAATTTTAATACTGTAAGCACTCCTTGTCGGCAGAGTATTGCTAGAAACATTTCAAAAAAAAGATTTTAGTGATTTATTATTGAATCTCACAACTATAGGGAGCATTCTCGATAAACATTCCAATTATAGTTGTTTTTTAAGCCAATTCTCTTAAGGTCAGTAAAATGACTAAAAACAGTGGCTACTTACTGTTAAAGCTGGCTTCCTAGCCAGAAGCGAAAAATTTGTACTGAACTGATAATAATAGTGATGCATTTAAAATGACGATTTCAACCTCCCAATGCCAAAATATCATAATTTATGCCAAGGCTAGGATCTTTCAAAATTCACTTTTCAATTTATGGCCTATAATGTTTAAAAGCCTTCTATTTAATATATCAAAGAGAGACTTACTGCACTCATAGCTTATTACACTCGATCTATGACCTGGAGAATTCATTCACTACTGAAGAAAAAGAAGGAGGAGTCCTCTTTTAAAAGGTAGATACTTGTAAATCCTTTAGTCTCACTGTTCTTCATTAGCCTGTGAGGCACAACTTATACTAAAGAAATTAAAAATAGTAATCTGTTTCTTTTCTGATAAATTTACTGCCTGACTATTGGGTTTGTCACAATATACTTTTACAATTCTAACATCCTTCATATTTTTTTGTATGGAATCGCTCAGTAATTAATTGTTAGTGAAAAAAATTCAAAAGATTACTAAGATGAAGAAATTGAAGAATAAGATATTCATATCTCGATGATGAGAGAAGATTAAATATAAACTCCTGTTTTTACGATTGGCTATCTAGCAAGCTTTAAAGGAGGAAGAAGCGAAATCTATAATATGAAAGCCTTTAAGTAGTTGATCATCCCACATTTATTATAGTATGAATTTTAATTAAAATCGGTGATTGGTTAAAATAATAAATGGAGAGTTACAACTTCGTGCAGTGAAATCGCAAATTCAACCCCTGATCTGCAACCTTGTTCGATAGAGAATCAAAAATTAATATGAGTTTCTTCTTTAATCATTTTCGTAGCACCTCTCAACAGTGAGATATGATTCACGCATTCTTCATCATCCTCATCATCTTCTTGATCTGAACTTGTGTAACTTATAACTCTTAACTGAGTGCTCCCACACTAAAGTTTCAAGGATAAAAATTTCTTAGAATTTCATGCTTAATCGAATGGTCTAATTATTATTCAATTTGGAGATAGTCCAAAAGTCAAGATTTTATTCCATTTTAATTTACTATCTAATTAAATTCTCAGCTATATTTCAATAATGATCAATTAAAATTAAATTTTCAACAATAATAATAATAGATTCTTGAAACTGAGAACCACATATTTATTGTCAAAGCATTTATATATTCTAATACACTCAAGGTTATCAGCTAATTAAATTATTTTCTTTTAAATTCAAATTTTAGTGAAAATAGTGAAATATAAAATATGAGTATATTTTAAGATTTTAAAAAATTCGGAATATTAACTTTTGATTTTATTTTTGAAATTAATAGGAAGATTTTCAGGCAAAAGCAGATCAGACGATGATTTAAATGGAAATAAGTTATTTTAGATTAATTCTTACATAGTGAAAAACTATCTCAGCAAGAGACGATATATAATAATCAAGAGGCATACCCTTGTATCTCACAATAAGTTTAATTTGCTATTTTATCGAGATCGCTGCTCATTGTAGATCATATATAAAACCCCAATAATATGATAGGAATTTGGAATAAGTTGTGTATAATTTAAAAATTTAAAAGAAATCTAAAGAACCTAGTATGGGTCTAGGACATGCTTAACTGGAATAAACTCCTCTGGGAACAAGTGTGAAATCAATCATGACGTAACGAGTAGTTGCAATTCCCCAATTTCATTAAGAAGTAGGTTTCTGGTGAAGTTTATAACACAATAAACCCCGCGAGAAACATTTATGAGTATATCGACTTTGACTGGGCAACGATAAGCAACAAAACAGCTGTTTTTACTGGTGAGTCATAGAGGTGGAACATTGGTTTAGACCTCCTGGTAGATCAAGCACACTCCGAAGTTTTTGTGGCGCATTACATGAAATAGTGTAGAATATTGCTATAACCACAATTATTACTCCTTTCAGTATACAATCCGAAGAGAGAATCATTAATCTATGGTCATGAATTCACATTTGAGGTGTAGATATATTCTTATACAGCTTCAGGGCTCATCATAAATAGCACGAATACTTTCAATTAAACACATCGCATCCAGGAGATAAACGAAACGATAAATAGTTTATAGTAAAAGTCAGCAAATCACTCTGCCCAACCAGCCTGATTTTGTGTCATGTCATGAGTCCTAGATTTTTAATTTAAAAAATTACTTGATATAAATTTTATATTTTTTAATTAAGAAATAATTTAATAAAATTTAATAGAGGTAATAATCTTACAAGTATTTAATTTCAATATTACCAATGGGTGTATTTTTCTCGCAAGATAAAAAGAATTCTCATTTTATTTAAAAATCAATAGAAAATGATAAAAAATGTAAAAAATTAAATAAATTATCCGATTAAAGAAATTATTCCCGAAATTCATCAGATTTTAAACTAAATTTATGAAGATAAAAAAAATTTCTACAATTTTTTAAAATGCCTTAAAATATTTTTGAAAATTTTGCAAATCTTACTAAAAATAATTTATGATATTTCAATAATTATCCACAGTTCTGTTGCTAGATCAAAAAAATTAATTAATTTTTAAGTTTCTGCTTTAAATCTAAGGTAAAAAGGATGAAGAAGAAACTCAAGCTATTAAATAAAATAATAAGCATTTTTATCTGTTCAATAATTACTGAACTTTACAGAAGAAGCTTCAAATATACATCAATAATCGATATGTTGGTGCGATTCTGTTCTCTATAATTGCAGCAATTAATAAAAAAGTAGAATTACTTTTTAATGGTTTTAGCAATATTTAGTCGACATCCTTACAGTACCATCTTTTAGCATAAAAGGCTTCAAAAAATCGGGCATGAACATAAAATAATAGTTTTTTTATAATTTTATTTCTGAATTTTTAACTTTATTTGTTGTTACGTTCTTAAATTATAAAATAAAAATCCCTTTATATTGATAAAATAAAGCAAGGTGTATATGAAGTTCATTTAAATTTAGATAAAAGATAAATATGCTTTGAAAAATAAATAAAAAAGAAAGTTTAAAATAGATCAAAATGAGCGCTCCCTACTATAAAAATTCAAGAGAGAAGGTCTATAAGTCAAAATAAATTATAAACATTAGGTCACTTCACATTTTATTAAAAGAAAGATGCATTAAATATGATGGTCTCTTAATATTAGAAAATTAAATTATATATTATTGTCATATATATGTTTCACCACCATTTAAAATAATTTACTATTCTCTTCTACGAATCTCAATAGATCAGAATTTCTAAAATACAGTTTGCTAGTAAAAATATGGGAACTCGCACATTGAGATGCCTTATTCTTTATTTGAAACTTTAATTTACAGATGCCAAAGCTTATAGAGCAAGTTTATCCTCTAGGCATTAAATTTTATATTAAATTAAAAACAATACAGTCAATATAGAAATTTTGCTTTTCTAATTAAGATTTATTTTAAGAGATATTCCCAAAAATACCTAAAAAGAAGGGAAATTTGTAATAGGGCGTAATTTTAATTAAATGCATTTATTGTCTACAAATTTTGACAAATTTTGTGTCTGATCTTCCCACTTTTGGACATAAAATATCACTAAGAAACTCCAAATCTTAAATCCAACCACGATCCATCTGCTCAAGCGACTATGTCGAAATTTGCTCATCCACATCGTGAATAGGTAGCTCAGAAAGAAAATCTATTTTAAAACAAAATGCGATATTTTCATTTTATCTATTAATTCTGTAAAGTTCCTTCTAAATAAGTGTAAGGATGGGAAAATTTTTATTTTCATATTAAATAACTTTAAAGGATAGGATTTGATATTAATATAAAATATCTTTAAATTTTTTAATTAGCATAATAAATTTTTATTGTAAGAAAATGATGATGAGGATCTCTTCAAATGGAGTTTACTCTTACAAAGATTTATTATATGATGAATATTAATAGTAAATCGTGGGTTGTTTTCTCTTAGAAATATATTGATTGATTCCTTGCTCTGTGATTTATATATTTTACGCTTTATATATAAAGTTAATTTAATTTTAATGCGGACTACAACAATTACAACTGATTCAATCACAAAACCTTGTGGTGACCATGTAGGAGGGAAGTGTTTACAGTAAGAAAGGTATCCCTTATGATCAACAGAGACTCGTCTTCGCTGTCAAGCTCTAAGAGCAACAACCGTATGCTTAGATTTGCTTACTTTTGAATATTGTCTAGAACAAAATCTTAAACATTACAACATCCACAAGGAGTACACCTTTACTTTAAGCAGGCAATTTTCAAAGTGCAAAATTAATTCTCAGCAAAAGGTGGTTCTTCATAATCTTGATGATGATCTAGTAGATGCTGGCTACCACATTAAATTCAATAATCTAATGCATTAAAACTATCAAGAATTTATTTATTTCACTTCTCCCTTGAAATCTATCTTCATTAGCTTTGGACCACCCACGATTAACTAATCATATACACCCTATAATATTGTTTATAATATGTGTAAATTTAAAGAAACTATTAAGTCTGCAAAGGTTTCCATTGATAAGTCAAGCTTTGAGTTTTTTTAGTTTTATTGGTGTTTTCTAATCTATTCCGATTGTGATGTTCCAGTACTATATCGCTGGGAACATTTCTTTGAGTATCTTAAATAACTCTAAGAATAGAGCTTGTAAATTTATCTTTCACTATTCAAGTCGGTGTAAGTTAGTTTGAAAGGTAGTTGCTTCCTTCCATCCCCTTCCTCAAAATATTTAATATCAATTAAACACTGATAAGATTGATTTTCTTTATTGTGAGAAGTTGAAATTGCTCTATTCCAAAATAGTTTTGAGGTCATATATAAAGCCATCGACTCTTTTAAGGAAGAAAGATTTCTTATTGTTGATATCGTAGAAGTTTTCTTGAAACTAGTTTTACTGTAGATTCTCTAAACTCTTGATCCTGCTATATTTGTTATTTCTTTATAAAAATGCTAATAATATTTTTTCTTTTTTTTAAGAGTTTGAATCCAAAGTCTACACCTAAATCAATTTTGAGTTCTACAATAGGTTCTTTAGAGTGTGCCAACATAGAATTTAGATATCCTGGCTGATTTTGCATTTCATTTTTGAGATTGGATTACTCCTTCTATCTTTGCATAGATAATTTTTCTCCTGCTGGTAGTGATCTCATTCATATTTTTTAAGTGAGTTATGGAATTATGGATTAATTTATCATTCGAAAGGAATAATTAAGGAATTAAGAGAAACCCCTTATAAGGGAATAAATATGAGAAACTTGAATATCTATTTGAGAGAACAGGTGCCAGTAATGTCGTCAAGAGTGGAGAAGGCACCCCACCTCTTTTAAAGATGAGGGGAATTCAATGGCCTTAATCATTCTAGCACTCCCTCTTTCAACATTTCTGAGAAACGCTAAGCACAAAAACCTCTGTTATGCAAGTTAGACTTAGAAGCGGAAATGTCCATCGCCTCCTGGTAGGCCAAGGACAATCTACTGTAATAGGTGAAATCTTCATCAATTAGAATAGTTCAGAATAGTGCAAGTGTTTCCAAAAAAAAATTTTATTTTCAAAAAAATAAATTTACAGCAAATTAAAAAGTACAATTTTTACCAGTATTATCTAAAAAAAAATGGCAAAAAGAAAATAATCATAAAAAATTCAAAACCCATTAATATGATAAGAAAGTGAAAATATATTGTATGAATAATTTTTAATTTCTTTATAAATACTTAATATAATGAGGGCTCAAATTGAATAAGCCTACACGTATTTTTTGATTTACCCTAATACAGGCAATTTCTATATGTCTTCTAGGAAGGTGACCTTGACGGTCTGTCTCATATTCTCTAATTTTATAACCTTTAAGTGCTTCCCTATCTCAGTTTATAACTGAGGTGGTTAGGTTCATAGGTGCTTGAAATTACCTTTATTTTTGTTTACTAACTTGGGGTTTAGGTCAAAGGTTTTTGATACTTGGGTTTCTATCTGTTACAATAAAGTCTGGTGTTTTTGCGGGAATATATATTGCATGCCATCTTCACTTTCACTTTATGTAGTATTCTCTGGTCAATATCGCATTCAAGTTGTCATTGCAACTATAGACTTTTTCGAACTTGTTCCAACTGCTCGCACTGTTTAACGTTGAGACATTTAAGTACTGATAATATGGGAAGTAGTACTCGGTTCGTTTCTTTGACCGATCTTCGCTCAATGTTTTTCTTTCTTCTACAACTCTGCTTTTTAAATTCAGTTCTATGACAGTTTTGCTCTGAGTGGGTGGAAGTGTTCACTCATTGACTGTTCTCCATAGGACTATGAGATCAATCTGTGCACGATCCAATCATGCAACTCCATCACTCCTCTAACGAGGTCAGTGAGAATAGCAGTAGATCGGTACTTTTTGCGCCTCGTGCTGAGAAAGTGTCTCTAATAAGATGATAGAAATATACGGGCCATTTAGCGAAGGCGATTATGGCGAATTTCAATATGTGGGCGATAAGATTTTCTTCAGTCAAGATGAGAACGTACTATTCTTTTCGGGATTTTCGATCTTAAATTCTGAATCTTGCCCCCTGCATAAGGGCATCTTGCGACTTCTGCGGAAGGGGGTATAGCAATGGAATAGCGAACGGTAGCCTGTTTTGTATCCTGATATGCCCGGGCAAGTGGGACTGCGGAGTTTGTTGTAGTGAGGGCGCGCTCGGGCTGACACTTTGCTTTTTCACGCGCCCCCTCCCCCCTGCGCGATTCGTCAGATGCAACACAATTTATCATCGAGCTGCCATAAAAGTTCTCGGAAAAAGGGACTGCGTCAGGTTTTGCCCTCCCCGCCTCGCTTGGCCCCCCTCCAAATTTTTGTCATCGCTTCTCTCAGCAAACTGTTCATCTTTTTCGTTTGCGAACATCTAGACCTTTCTTCTATCTTAATATAAGCGTATTCGTAAGGGAAGATCTTGTGTAAGCAGTACTCATTTCCTTTGTTGAGTGTCTGTCCCCTCTTTCGCTCGCTCCAAATCTAACCAGAACAAGGTGAGGCTATAGGTTTTAACAGCACTCTCCAAAGTTTACTCTCAGCATGGAGTCCTTACTTTGAGCTCAGATAAACTATTTATTGATTTTCACCATACACAAGGCTTCTGATTCATGAACTCAATCTTCCTCTTCTTCTCCATCTTGGCTTCTTCTTTAGTTGAGACATGTGTCAAGGTATCGTGGGCTGGCTCCTTAGCTGGCACCATCCTTTAAAGTTTCTTTATCTCAATTACGAACTCAACTCAGCCAAGTGCTTCTTCTCCATGTGTTTTCTTGTAGGAAAAAGAGAGTGAGAGATATTGCTATTCAGTTATAGAGGTTCAGAGATAGCGACGTCCACTTTCTAATGCTTCATATAGATCATAGGGTTTGCCTGAGTGGACTTCCTTGATGTGCCCTTGAGCCTCTGAGGCATCATTCGAACTGTCGTTTGAACATTACTCGCCATACAACAAGTTTGGCTTCTTTTTCCTCATTTGATCTCTGGAGCAGCAACAAGAGAGATCGGAATGCGATAGTTTTAAACGCCCACCGACTTCTTTTCTTGCTTGTACATATTTGAGGAGCAGACAGAGGGATTTCTTGGGTGCGAGGTCATATCAGTTAAGATGTGGCCCAACAGAGAAGAGAGGGATATCCTCTAGAATCCCTTCTTTGGTTAGTATAAGTTAAAAGTATCTTAAGTCAGAATTATTATTAGCTTAAATTGCTGTGTTCCTAATATTCACTCTACTTTATCTTCGCACATAACTTTGTACTTTCTCTTTTCTTTCGCATCTCTTTACAACTTCACTATTCCAACATCCTCTTGGGTAATAGCAGATAGCTTTAATCATGCGCACTCAAGTTGAAATAGAGCAGACAAACTAATACTTGATCAGTTGGTCCGCCTTAACTAAGTTCCAGCTGTAAAACTTCATGCCGTTGAACTCTGGCGAGTATGGAATTAAAAAGAGGAGTGATGTTCAACTCAGCGTATGCCTTCTCGCTTTCTTCTTGTCTTGTGTACGCTGAGGTTGTCAGGAGGGTAAGCTCAACGATCTCACGTCTGTAAGATTTCTGCTCATGAGACTTCTTAGGAACGCAACATACTCTCGTCTCTCGAGACTTAGAAATAGAGGAAGAGATGATCCGAAGGATATAAGCTTTCTACCAGACCTGGTGTTCGCTGAATTCCTGCAAGTAAACGCACTTGTAGTTTATACTCTTTACTTTTTCTACTTGTTTTATTTATATATCTCGGGATCTATTTTGTATCGTGCTTTCTTGTACCTTATTCTCTTCTTCATGAAGGTGTTGTGTGTGAACACAGCTTCGTCAGCACATAACAAACTTCACGCTATCTCCCATCCCTGCACACTTTGAGACCAGCATAGTCGTAAATATATTTTCAAGAATTATTATAATGGAATGGCTTAGTAGAGAAATCTAATAATCGTCGCTTCAGCTCGCATTCTTACACGTTTTTTGTTACGTTATAGCCATGGTATCAACGAATAGATGTTTTGCTACAGTCTAGCGGCCAGAGATCTTGAGATTATTTCGGATACTATTCTTATATTTGGTAAGATCTTTTATTTACTCCGAGGAACATGAGAGTGCGGCGCGTTAGCTGGCGAAGTATTTGTCTTGAAAGAGATCAATCAAATAATTTGGATGATAGGCACATCTTGAATTTAAACTTGAGTGCGATGCAGGACTACAGATAGCAACTCCCTAAAAGTTTCTCATCCTCAACTTTCATAATGACGAGAGTTTATATGTCGCGCGCTGGCACTCTCAACATTTTTGGGATGGAGTTGATGTTGAGAACTCTGGCTATTGACATAACTGATTAATTGGGTGATACATCCATACCTTAGAGGTCAAGATCGAAACATGAGATAGGAATAGAATCAATGGGTAGATTTACATTTAGATATAAAAGAACTGCCCTTATTCTATGTATTGGATAGTATTTAAAAGTTACTCGGCATCTTTTTATTATATTAAGCCTCAAGTAAATACATCTTTATCTTTGTTTTTTTAATGCAAAGAGAGGGAATTATTAATCTAGGGTCAGAAGATCCTACTTGAGAAGTAAACAATTTTAGGATTCATCAGATTCGCACCCTCTAATTAAGAGCTGCAATATTCACAGACGGATTTCAAAACTTGATGGAGCTAAGCGGTTTAAACCAACGAACAAGTGCATTGAGTAATGGCTGCACATCTCCTTGCACCGCGACATATCAACTTTGGCGCCACTTCGTTGATCATATATTTAAACTTTTTAATTTCACATTTGAAAGTAATTATTGGAGTGATGGTCTCTCTTAACGCACACTTTAGTGACGCCAGAGTATTCAAGATCACCTGGGTATTTTCGGTAGATGACAAAAGGATTCTGAGTTTGATTTTAGCATTACTGACGTGCATCCTCCTTAACTTATTAGTGAGTAAAGTAGGTCATGAAAGAAAAGAATAATTATTTATGGTTTTGTAGATCGGGAGCTGAATAGATTCGTAGTCTAGAGGGCAGAATGCAGCTGCAGGGATCTCCATAGCTGCGATGATAGGTGGTTTTTGCCAAAAATTATCAGAATCTTTATTAAATAATGCCAGAGTTGCACTACTATTGCCCTCACAAATAAGAAGATTTAATCCCTTTAATGGTGAAGAAGGGTAGTAAGTAGAGTAGTACTATACTATTAATGTGGTGGAATCTTCGAGCTTCTCTCTCTGACTTCCTCTCACAAGATTTTCTTTTCGGAATCGATGTCGTGTACTCAAAGATAACAGCTACTAGAGGCATTTGTTACATCAAGGTTTAAGACAAGAAAGTAAGAATAATTTCATTACATATTTATTGCATGATCAGTTAAGAATGTATATTAAAGCAGTAGTTTTAATTTTATTGTTTATTCCATTTACTTAATATATGGAAGAATAGAATAATTGGGGAAGTTTATCAATTTATTTTTAAGGAATACTTTTTAAAAGATTTGTATCTATTTCATCTTCTCTCACTCACACATAGAGAAATTATTTCTAAAGGAGTTTTTAAATTAAATCTTTTTGTATTTGATTATGGCAACTCATCTTTTGTTGCAGAGAATTTAAGTAATTTTACAACCTCCGCAGCTTAAAATTGTAGTCAATTTTTTGTCTATTTCTGGACATATCTGAATTTATTTATAGAACTCTCAGTTAAATGAAATTCCAAAATTCTTCTTATCTCTACATCTATAAATTAATCCCTTCTAGAGATCTGAGGATTCATTAATTATGATATTTTAATTAACTAGGTAATTAATGGGACCCGAGCCCTAAATATGTTAAACTAACTCAACCCTCCTTATTTAGAGTTAATTTCATTACTCTCGTTGGCCTATCTATGCTATTCTTGCTATAATAGATTTTGTAATCAATTTGATAGCACAAAAATAGTGGTAAAATCTATATTTATTCAAGAAACTCCTGATAATCAGCATATCAATTTATTCTCTTTTGAATTCAAATAACCTTTCCAATGAATCAAAAAAAAAAGAATTTTCAGATTTTTATTGAAGTCATAGTTAAAAAATTTTAAATAATTTTAGACACAATCAGGATTTGTAACAATCTTAATTTAAAAGTATTTTTAAGTTCTGAAGAGTGATTATAAGAAGAAATGAATAGATGGTAGAGGTCCTAGTATATTAAAAAAGTAGGTTGGCTAAATTCTCATTAAAATTTCCTTCGAGTTTAGAATGACATTTTTTTAGATTAAGATACCTCTTGCAAAGTTTTATATTACTTAAAGATGCCCTCTAATATCGTCACTTCTCTCAAAAATTTGTTTGGAATTCCAAGATTATTCTATTCTTGCTAATCTCTCCAATGCCGAAAAGTGGATGTTTTTATATAATCTAAGATCAGCTTATTTGAAGAGAATCAAAGGTTTGCTAAAGTAAGTGTCAGTGTTTTGAATCCACGAGATTTTCCCCATCCTCATTGGGAAGGCATTAGTAATTGATGCTTCTGTGACTTCACGGGCTTAGCATGTGTTGCAGGAGGTGATTACTCGAATTTCTCATGTGCTTTTACTTATGCTATATCGGGTTCCTCCTTAACTCCACTAAAATACCATAAAGTAAGAAATCTTATAATATTATTTGGATCGAAAATACGAATGCACCAATTCATGGAGTAAATTCGCGCTCTTCCAACTTCAGAACCTCTGGTTGTGAGATAAAATATAGTTCTATATATTATATAATTTTTTGTAAAAATCCTAATTTATTGTATTCAGAGATGCTCATGAGCTGCCTACACGAAGTCGCATTTTTTGGCCAATGGTAAAGTTTCGAAACGCCAGATTGATAAAGATTACTCTTTTTTTTTTTTTTTAATCGCTTTTTTTGCATTCTCAGACCTATATATATTCTATATATATAAATTGTGGTGAATCAGCAAAATACATAGAGTGACATAAGCATTTTATAGCAATAGCAGCAGTAAGAAATATTCTTGAAGAAATGAATTCAAAAGAAATGTAGGAAGATTAGGATAGATGAAAAAGTAACAGTCGTCGCTCCAAAAGCTTCCTAAAATCAGACAAGCCAAAACAATGAAATAAAAAAAATTAAGTGGACTATGTTATATATGAAAAAAATCTGAGACATAAAATATATCGTCAAGAATAATATACTGTTATATGCATCTTTTATTTGGGTCATACCAGAAAAGTAGACTTAAGTGGAGAAGACTCTTTGTAAGGTTTAAGTTCTATATATAAATCTAGAGTATTGGCTTGTTGTTATAGAGTGAAATTTAAGTTTCGACTCACTATAGATCTTTGGTTATTAACAGTGTTGCTATTAGTACTGTTCAAACTTTATCTTTAAAGTCCGGAGTTCATTACTTTCATTAACTATTAGTTTGATTATTATCGCAAGATAGCTTTAAATTGTTCTCTTTATTTGCAGGGAGCTCTAATAGAAATTTGAGCGTCCTCAATCAATTTTGAGGTGTGGGTGAATGCCTCCATTAGTTAATGATTAAAAATGAAGAGGCATTCTATATTTTATATTTCTTTCTTTTGGGACATATGATATATAATGGTTGTTCAATCTGATCAGTTCTTACTCAAGCACTTTCTGATTCCTGATGGCAGGCTATGACAAAAGTCTTTGTGCTATAAGAGTGTTCATGTAAGAGTGTGATCAGTGGACTAACATTTTGAGAATATTTAGTCCCACAAGGTTTAGAACTCAAACGTTGCCCACGCATTATAGCGAGCCCACAAATCATATACACATTCCATCAGAACAAACAGAGATCTTAGGGAGTTTTGTTATTTTTCAAAATATCAAGTGTATCATGAAGGATGGTAGATTTCGTTCTAGTCAATAGAAACTTAGATAGCTGTTCATATTGATGTTTAACAAGGATTAAAAGTTTGAAAATTGAAAAGAGAAGTTCTAGTCTTTTGGGTAGGTCTCCGGTTATTTACCTGCATAATTAATTATTAGTATTTCTAGTTTAGACATAACAAGAATTGAGTGGTGCACATTCAAGGCCTCTTTACTCGCATTCTTTTCTGTGATTTATAGGGCTATTGTTTAGTTCACTCTAGTTTATGGTATTATAATTTCTTTGAGAAGAGACACAAATTTATTTTCGAGCTAATAAGAATTACCAGCAATCACTAATTATTACTCCATATTACTAGAGCAAATCATAGCATCTGATGAATTTTTATATAATTAAAACATACTTTATTCTCAGCATTGTGTATGAATACTAGAAGTTTTGTGTGTCTACTTTCTTCTTCGTGTAATTCGTACAATCATTATATGAATATACATTTTGATCCAGTTTTGAATATATTTCTGGTATCTTATTGATTAGATAAATTGAATCTTTCTCAATGCTGAGGTGCTATTATTTGAATATACTATTTGTATATAAAATATATTCACAACATTAAAAAAAGAATGTAATTTAATTTACACTATGTTTACGTAGTATGTAGAAAGTTTGCAGAATAAATCCAGAGAGACTATTTATCTTGTCATACTGCTAAATGTCTTTTTAGTGTGACTATTTGAATTACAGATTAGATCTTTTGTGGTTATGGACACTAATCATAACTACTGAGGGACCATAATAGGTAAAGCACGCATGGATAGTTTAATACAAAAATAATGGAAAAATCTCATGTCCCTGAATGTGTGCTTTCATCTATATACAATCTCTTAGTGTCATTTCTCCACGCATCTTTTACTCACTTTTACTATATTTTAGACTAAGAAAGTTTAGTGAAAGAGACATGCTCTGGGTACATACATTGATATATGTTATTTAAAGTAATAGTGGGTTAACACCACTGTTGTTAGGCTTCTCAACTCGTATGCTTTATTATATATTAACTTAGATTATGTAATATATTGCACGAAAAGTCTTAAAGCACGCTGAATTTCTCCCTCTCACAGCATTTTACTTATTCTTATATATTAAATCTAACTAAATAATTCCCAAGATTATACAATTAGCATGTCCACAACTTTCGCATACAATTACAAATTTAGTATATAATTTTACTACTTTCATATATTAGATCAGAGGTGAGAGGTGTTTTATATATAAGTCTCTTGATAAATAATATAGGTAACTACTGACTCATATGCGACTAGTAAGACTTTCACAAAGGGATGTTTTGAAGCCAGATTTTGTGATAAAATATAGAAGGCTGAAATTCCCAAACTCTTTCTTTTTAATTATCAATTTCTTGGTATGTATTGAGTTCTTTCAACGAAGCTTAAATCTACTTCTTCTTATTTGGATCGTCATTTGCTCTTAAGATAGAATAATTATGAAATTAATTGTGTGTTTCCTACATTTATGTATAGGAAACATGTATGTGAGAAATGTTTAAGTGGTTAAGATCGATAAAATTATCACGCAGAGGATGACAATTTTAAGAGCTAAATAACTGGCATATCTTTCACATTCAAGTTGTGATTATCTGTAGCGTCAGAGTTTTCTGTTCTATTGACATTTACCTCAGAATTTAATGTCTTAGTCATTATATATTACTAGAGCCATTTATATATTAATTCTTAATAGGTTTCATATTTAAGCTACAAGAGAAATTGCAAAGATTTACATGGATAGATGCTTTAATAGGGTGTGTCTGAACGTGATAGGATGACATCTTATTATGCTCTCTACATACACTAGATACTTCATAAGACGTAAAGGATATAGTAGTGGTATGTCTTTACACTATCTATTTACAGTTAATGAGTTAATAATATCTGCATTTTGTAAGATCGGACATGAGGTTGCTGGAGGAGAATTTAGCCTCTAGTTGGGAATTTTTTTAGTTTACTAAATTCCTTTGCTGTTAGGATTATGGGTGTCGAAATTTAAGGTACAATATAGGAGGCATTAATAGTAAAATCATTAGTATTCACTGCCCCCTGCTCTCGTTTGTAATTTAGGCAATTATTCAATTATTTCAATTATGATTTGTTCTCGTTACTTTTTTAATCATCTATTTCTCTATGTGAGGTGCTCAGTCAGCAGTACAGACTGTGAAGATATGACTCACGCATATCAGTTCAAGCATCATATCAGTTTCTCTTATAACTATCGTTTATTAAATTTCAGGAACTAGAAATTTAAAATTACGTGTTTCATCTAAAATTTCACTTCCTAAGCTATGGTCTTGGTATTATTGGTTATTATAAATGTAAGAAAAGCTTCTTTAGAATATAATTATGCTAAATAATCAGTTTTATAGTGGTGAAAATTTTTGAGGGAGCCCGGCTCCAAGCCTTTAAATCTATACATAAATGTCGGTCGCGTTTTAATTGAAAGACAAAAATATTCAAAGGGTTTACAATTTTTATCACTTGGCAAGCGGTAAACTGAATTTTCCTCTGTCAACTGGAATTAGTTACCCTGAGTGCTAATAGCAATACACATCATCTCGTCTACTCCAGCTGCATTCAAAGAGAAGGACAAAAAGCCTATAATTGAAGGCTATTAATAACATGACGAGGAACGATTTGTCAGAGAAGATTATTTTCAATATCAATCTCTAAATCTTTGCTAATATCATTGTTCTTATAAATTGTCTTGAGATACTCTTTTAAATTAAACATCAAACTTAACCTATTACCACTAGAGCCAAAAAAGGCTACCCTCATTAATTCATACTTTTTATAGCTCTTTATAGTGTTGTGGCTCCATCATCTTCATAAATATAGTTGGAAATAATGGTGCTTAATATTTTAAAGAGTCTAATTATTCTGCTTTGGATTAGCTTACACCTTATATCCTCGACAACCAGATTCTTGTCCTTCTAAATTTTAAATCTTGGATACTTATTTGATATTCTTTTCTTCTCTAGTTTGTTCCTTTTGTATTAATGAGGAGCACTGATGTATTATACTGCCTATGGAGTAGTTTGTGGCTCTTTTATATTTGGTTTGCTATGATAATTTGATTGCTTATCATTATGTGTATTTCTTTCTACTTCCCCATCACATTCAATTTCTTTTTCTTCATCTTCATTTTTGCAGGTACCTGACTCTGCCATCTTAATTAGCATTTAGGTAAGGGTTTAAATTCTTGCTAGCAGTGCTTGCATAACTGCAGAATAGTTAGCGAAGAAGTTCATTTTCAAACTCTAATGAACCATTTCTCTAGATAAATTGTTGTGTTATTTGAGTTTATTTTAGCTTACCCTGCTTTGAAAGTCTCTACTTTAACTCTTTTCAAAAGCCCAATAAAGTCAAATGCTTCAACCACTTCTGATTAGCTATCTAAAGTATAATGATAAGTTAAGAAAGTAAAGCAATTTACTGTTTTGCTGTGTCATTAGTTTAGTAATGAGTCTCTTTATTCCCAGAATGTGTTTAAATGACTTGGTGTTCCTCTGCTAATTTTTTACTTTGTATACTATTCTGCTCAGAATAAGCAACTCCTCTTTTAATTTGTCCAGGCAAAATTAATACTGCGATATTAGCTCTCCTTCACTTCCTTCCATTAAACAATAAATTATCAAACTAGAAAACTATTGTATTGTGATTTAAGCTATAATTCATTTAAAATTTAACTTGCTCATAACCAAAAATCAAATAATATCCTTCACATTATAAAACTTACACTCTAATTTTTTATGAACGATTTGAGCAATAATTAAATTATAAGAAGTATAAAATATATTGAGTTGAAATAAATTTAATATGAAAAGCTTTTAGCAAAAGAGAGATCCCTCATACTCTTCTGCAATCGTAAATGGCTCTTCCAAACAGTCCTATCAAGGTCTCATGACTCAGAGCATGCTCTACAGTAAGCATTAAAATAAATACTAAGTACAAATTAATTTAATTTAAGTAAGTCCCTTCATCACTGATTATTTTTACCTGTGTGCTCATTCGCCTGTGTAGTATAGAGCAACACTTACGCTGGTAGAGGAAGTCTTGCTTCCGGTAATAATCCACTCAATAATGGAACTGACATATTTAATTATTACTATGATATAGATGCATTTTGAATAATGGAATTATGGGAAACGCTGGAGGTGGCCTGACTGGAAATTCAAACATGGGATAGAATGCGAATTCCGGTCTCACCGCCGCCAGCCTCATCATGTAAACATCCTACACCAAGCAACAATAAAATCAGCTGCAGCCTGGCAAATTACTCGACCCTCCCAAGAGCAATCCACCCGGTGGAGGAGGACTAGGCCAAGTTGGAGTGAGTGGCCAGGGCACGGGGCCTTCAAGCTCGGCAGGAGTTGCTCAAGGTTTCACTACCGGAGGCAGTATAATCCATCAAAGCAAAAGTGTCCAACGCCCCAACATCAAAAGTAATGAATCACATCGAAGATAACTCCAAATCACTAACCCTAATTAAATAGGCGGCTCAGCCGGCACAGGGGCTCAGGGGAGCGGCGCAGGTGGAATTTCGAATAATTAAAATGCGTTGAATGGAATAATGCAGCCACAGACGACTAACATCCTCAACGGATTCAGCTATCAAAAAGCAGCACTCACCAATTTAGCAAATTAGTAACAGAAGAGTAGTCAATAGTCCCCGCAGAAGACAGGAGGACTCATTATTGCTAATTTATTAATTCAATCTCTACTCTTTATAACTTTAGAGAAGAGTTTTAAATGCTTATTTTGCAATAATGGATTAGGAGGCTAGAACTCAAACAGTTCCAATCTCCCATAGAACTCATAAAATATAAAATTATACTCTTCAACCATAAAAAAATCTCTTATAAATCTTCCATATTTTGCTTTATTTTATATGATGAGTTGTAATGATTGAGTTGATTGATTGAGTGATGATTAGATTGAAGAGAGAGTGGGGCGGAGAGTGGCTGCGAGGGTGGTATATAATTAGGAATTTAGAATAGTAATAAATAGGGATGGCTGTCTAATATTTATTATTTAAATATTGATATCTATTGGCTGCAGATACTAAGATGCCAAAGAAGTACACTAACTGTAAGTCACCTTCGTCGTTTGTTTACCCAATCTCCGATAGACAGCAAGACTGCCAAATCACCCAAGAGACCTTTTGAGAAGGAAAGACTCAGCAACGAGTAAGTTTTAAAGGCTCATTGAGTCAATGCTTTTTGTTGGGCGTTTTCTTACCATGTGCGTTGTTTAGGCTTAAGATGATCGGTGCGTATGGCTTGAAGAACAAGAGAGAGGTGTGGAGAATCCAATTTACTCTTGCAAAACTCAGGTAAAGTCTACCCTCCGAAGTTTACAGTTGCTAACTCCTTTTCTTAGAAAAGCTGCTAGAGATTTACTAACCTTAGATGAGAAAGATCCTAGAAGAGTCTTTGAAGGTATGTTCTATCGCACAATTACAAGCAAAATGATGTAAAATAATCTGCAAAATTGGCCAAAATTGTCTAAAAAGTTGAGTAATAAGTGAATTTTAACATTAGATTTGCTATAAAAATGCAATTTTAAGTAAATATTGTTATTTAATGACAATAATTATGAATTGTGCAATACTTATCTCTTATTTATTAAATAAATTTACAATTAATTATAGGTGATGCCCTTATCAGAAGAATGGTCAGACTTGGAGTGCTGAAGGAAAACGAGAGAAAGCTCGATTACGTCTTGGGTCTCACCCTCTCCCAAATCATGGAGAGAAGACTTCAAACCCTCGTTGCCAAGAGAAAGCTCGCCAACTCCGTCCATCACGCTAGAGTCCTCATCAGACAGAGACACATCGCTGTTGGAAAGCAACTCGTCAACATTCAAATAAGTTAATGGATATATATTTGCTATGAATTCCCAGCTTCTTGGTCAGAGTGAGCTCTGAGCAGCACATCCAGCTCGCCCCCACCTCAGTGTTCAAGACTGGAAAGCTCGGCAGAACCAAGACCAAGAAACAAAGATCCGGTGGTGCCGCCGCTGCTGATGACGAATGATCGCCCTCAGGCATTCTAGAGCTGCGTAGAAGCCAAGTGGAAAGGAAAGAACTCTACTTTTCTTTTCATAACAAATTCACTCAAACCACCATTTTATATTCTCTTGTCTTCTCGCTCTTCTCACTTCATTATATTTCCTTTATTAAATCATAGCCTAATTCTAAGATGCGCGAAGCTTACGGTGGATCTGTGGGTACTTAAAAACGTAAATTGGAGAGAAATGTTACAACGAAGCATTTATTCATATTAAGAAAAGAAGAATAGTCTTATTTTATTAAAATATTAGGTTGGTTGTATGATATACACAAAGCAGATGCATATAAGAGAGAATCTTAGAAAGAGAGGTTATGCACAAATCTTATAGCATCCTAGAATAACGAGGCCATGCTTGCTTGCTTTTGAGGAGAGGAATGCTTTTATATAGCTGCGAGTAGTAGAACAACTTAATATTTAAGATACTTAGTATTAGACGATGCTTTAGGGCTTAGAAGATCAAGCCAACGCTATTATTGGCTGCTCTTCATATCAATCGTTTCATTTATTGAGATAGCTCCTGCGGTTGGGATTCTCTTTCTTAATTAGCATGTTACTTCCTTAAGTTTATTATATACTGGTCCTTGCACCTACAGCTTTCGCTTTATTGCTTATTACGTTTGAAGTGTTTGCGTTCCCTCCTCCTCCGCTTCCTTACGAAGCCTCGCTCGTCCTGTACTTCCGTAGTTTCTGCATCATGTCTTTCATTTTCGAGAAGTCGTCTTGCCTGAGGAAATCCTTTTTCCAGATCCTCTGCTTCCTCAAACTTTTATCAGCTGAGTCTCCATTTATCAAGTTTTAAAGCACCTGCTTCTCTGATTACCCAGGCCTGCACCTCCACCTCCAGCATTCAAATTATTCTAAGAAAGGAGTTTATCTTCAAAGTAGTCATAGTCGTCATTTACATGATCCTCTTCACACTCTTATCCTCAAGATCATCGTCATCTGCTGCATCTGTATTTTAACCATTGGCAGTTGAGTTAGTCCCCTTGCTTGGCTTGCGCTTTTCCCTCAGCTTCTAACGTTTCTGCTTTAGATCTGACATGTACTACTCAAGCAGTCCATGCAAACTATCTGGTGTGGGCGTCGCTTAGTTATGGAAAGGCTCCACTGCGATATCCTTGTGCTTTACCAGATAGTGATAGTCTTTTTCGATCTCTGTAGAATTAAGCTTTACGATGTGATTCTCAGCCTGGCAGCCCTTCTACTCCACATGAGTATTTATCCTCAAGGCTTGAGCCCGCAACACGGATAAGTGCCCTTGTTGCTGCCGTACTAGAACTTGGGCTTTTAAGTCTGGTTCACTGTGCTGGGATGATAGCGACAGTAAGAGAGCTCGCTACCCACGAACTTAGACTCGCACTTTGTGCATCAAAATTCACCAGACGTGCCCAAATCTTCCAGTAGATATCCTTCCACTTTACTATCTTCTAGTTATTCATGAACTATTAATTTAATGAGAAATCAAAGTACTTATTTTGCTTTCAGTTTAAGTATATATGAAACCGTTGAGATCGAAGAATCTATCTGCAACGTGCTATGCTATAACATGCCCATGGAAATCGATGAAGATTTAGCGTTGGGACACATCATCCACTGATTTTGCTCACTCGTGAATAACTGCCCACAGTAGATGCACCTGTTGAGGACAGTTCCTGTCTGACTCTGGTTTTGTATGTCGGACGAATTTATTAGACTTTAATTTCTTCATGAATATTTACTCGTCAGTTTGTCTCTCTTATCCCCAAGTCATCCAATCTCTCAATTTTCACCTAATTTGCAATCTTCTTAATCAAGTTTTAGTTCATAATAAAAATTTATTCCTATATACTTTTTGCATTTCTTATAAAATTTTAGTTGAGGCAGTTCATATCTATGGGTAGTCGGACTACATCATGAAGATTTCAATTACGAAATCCACGCACTCCTGCACAGAACTTTCATCTGGAGGAAGTCACTGGAGATGAGAATGGATATCACATTTTTAATGTCTAGAGTGGGTCCCTGTCCTGGAGCAGTCTCTAAAGCCGCACTCTGGTCATTCTCCTTTTGCTTTAGATACTTCATGAGCCACTCAAAGATTTTTATGTCGCAGTGCACGCTATATCTATATCATCAACTGATATTGCTTCCGTCAGATATTTAAAATACATTCTATCAATAATAAGACCTTATGAATGTTAAATAAATTTATGTAAAATTATTACCCTTTAAAATTAACAAGGACTTCTCCTGCGAGAAGGACCTTTTAGCAATTTAAATTGATTATATAAATATATTATATAAATTTTATTAAATGTTATAACAAGTTATGTCAATAAAAGTATTATATGTCAGATATTTTTCAAAGTATTTCATGTGTGTCACCAAAAGGTCCTTCTTTAGCAAATATATTTATTGTTCCCTTTAGGAAAATAATTTATCAGCCCCAAACAACTTCTAAAGTAAAAAAGAAGTGGTTTCTTTTACCAAAAAAGATCAGCAGTTTTCGATAATCACAACATGAAAATCTTATGAACTTCAAAATAATGATCTGAGGAGAAGTCCTTGTTGACCTTTCTATTTTCATCGAAGACATGTATAACTATCATCTCTGACTGTTTCTTAGCTCCCACTGTAGCAGAAGTAGTGTTAGCAGAGGTGCCCTCTCCTCCACTAATAGCATACCCTCCTCCACTCACCAGTTTTTATGAGTATCCCATCATCATCAAACTTCACAGATAGAATAAGTAAATTATTTAATTAACAACATAAATGTAAATCGCAAAACAAGTCCAAGAGGTCTTGGTCGTAAGTGCTTCATTATATCTTCCTTCTTAAGCATTCTCTTAACTTTGATTTAGAAATACCCTGCTTTGAGAACTGCTTCGTTCCCTAAGAGAGTTAAGATAGTTGAGGTCAGCCCAAGGGATGGGCTTCAAAATGAAAAAACATTTGTTCCACGCAACCAA